>CAKAOI010028187.1:139560-274628 GCA_916701655.1 Sebastiscus albofasciatus | reverse complement strand
GCGACACACGTCAGCTAAAACCACAATATCACTCTATATTTCAGCTGCTTGGCAGTAATGTTAGCTGACCAGACCAAGGTCTCTCCATGAACATGATTTAGATCTGATCCTAGTGTTGGCTTTTCCTGCCTCACCCTCCTGCGCCCGCAGGGAGACACCGGCAACCCGAGCCTCTCCTCCGCTGCCTGCTTGCATTCACTGACACAGCACGCACCAACAGAGGTTTTCCGTGTCTTGTGAAGTGACGAGCCTCCGCAGAGAGAAACGTGAACCGCGACACCGGCACCCGGTGTCTCCCTGCGGGCGCAGGAGGGGGACGGTAACGTTTCTCTCTGGAGGAGCTGCAGCATTTATTTCTGACCAAACGTCCACTGAACATTCACTAGATATTCTCAGAGCTACTAGCTCTTCTGCAGTGTGGAGTGAGCGCATGTGTCGACCCGCTACATTTATAGGCTTACAAAGTTACAGTCCCTTTAAGCCTGCTTTATAATAAAAAAACGTGAAAATCTCACTTTTTTTATAATATGGAACCTTTAAAGCAGCAGTGGGTGGAAAAGGGTCACTATATCCAGACAGTAGTGCATGAGACAGGTAATGTGAAAAATCATCATGTGCCTCTGTGTTCAATGGTATCTGCAAGATTTCACAGACCGGAGGAAAACAACCAATCCTTGCCCACTCTGAGCAGCTGTCAATCACTTTCCAAACTCCTTTCAAACTTGATAGCGCTGATCAAATATGAATCAATCTTCTGTTGCTGTAATGCCTATTTCTCACATAAAATATTTTCAGAAACATCTTGTAGTGTACTGTTTAGCTGTAAAATGAGAAAGTTTGTGACCCGGCAGTAGGGATGTCATGGTACCAGAAATCTAGTAGTCGAGTACATGATTCTCGATACTAATTCGATACCACAGCAAAAAAAACAATAAATCCTATGTAATTTAACTCGCACTCCTTTATTAAAACATTAGAACATTACAAAAAACAGAGGCATGTAGCCTTTAAGTAATAAATAAAACGAAATGTCTATTAACATTGCAAAACAGAACAGTGGCATGTAGCCTTCAAGTATTTCAAACAAACAATATTGTCTTGATGTCTGTCTTTGAGGTTATTGGTTATTTGGTTATTTGAGGTGCTATTTGTTTTCTCAAAGAGTTGAGGCGGAGGTAGCGCTGCAGCAGCTGCCATCTTTCACGCCTCGTGTTGTTTTTTTCCATGTTGTTACGGCGTTCTACTTCTTCCTTCATTTCACGGCAGATGATAACACTTGTTAGCGTATACTGCCCACATTGGATCTGGAAGAATCGCATCTCCAGTACCTCCGCGAGTACCGTCACATTTTCAGAATTTTGGTACTGAGTTGGTACCGAAGTATCGGTTCTTGTGACATCCTTACCCGGCAGCCATGTTGAGATCAGTTGAGGGAATACCAAGCACCGCCCTCCAGCCGGAGCTAAACCGTGCACTACAAGATGTTTCTGAAAACATTGGAGGTGAGAAATAGGCATTACAGTAACATAATATTGATTAATATTTGATCAGCGCCGCCTAGTTTGACCATTTGATCCGAGTTTGTGAGTGATTGACAGCTGCCACTGTTGAATGAACAGCCAATAGGAACGCTCTCTCTCTCTGAAATGACCTGTGATTGGCCAAAGTCTCCCATCACAGGGCTAGATTTCTTAAAGCCTGAAAACAGAGCCATGAGGAGGTGCAGAAGTCTAGTTTTCTCTCAGAACACTTGAATTACAATATGCTGAAAGGTTATTATGGAATTTTTGCCCAATGATGCCAAAAAGCATTCTGCCCACTGCCGCTTCAACTTACGTTGCTGAGCAACCGATCCTCCATTTTTGCTCCTCTTACTGTTGTGAAAGCGTGTCAGGTAAAGCCTTAACGCTGTCTGAAACCCACCTTCAAATTTGTGAAACCTTTATTCTATTTGTGAAAATGCAAAAAAGGAGATTCCCCCCTCATTAAATCCAGGTTCAGATAAAAAAAACACTATACTTAATCTGGACTACATTATCCCAGAGAAACCAGAGACTCTTTAAAACACAGTTTCACACACACATATATACACATACAGTATATACACGCACACAAACACACGTACATAAATGTACACACACATATATATATATATAAATAAATAAATGTATATATATATACATATATATAAAAATAAATGTACATATATATGTATATCTTTGTACATACATATATATACACATATATATACACATATACATATATATACATACATATATATACATATATACATACATATATATACATACATATATATACATATACATATATATACATATACATACATATATATACACATATATACATATACATATATACATATATATACATACATATATACATACATATATACATATATATATATCTGAATACACACACATATATACATATATATATAAAAATATATATATATATATACATACACACACACATATATACTGTATACAGACACACACACAAATCCTTATAAGTGATCCATCTTAAGCTTTTTTTTGCTCAATATATTACTAAGAAATTAATTAATTGATAATTCATTGACAGATGCGCTGTAGGGTCAGTAAGTATTTTATTTCACTTCACATGCCATCACCATCTGTAAAAGGCCTTCTTCACAAAGTCCACAATTGACATTTAAATAAGTTTTAGAATGTAAGCCATAGACAAAAACACAGAAATAATAGCCATCTTTTAGAGTGTAAATTCAGAAAACATATAATGTACAACACCCACAAAGTCATCAAAAATGTTCAAGCATCACTATTAACCAAGAGTAAAAACAGCAGTAAAATTACACAGAAATAAATGATAAAAATGTATCCCAAAATCAAATAAGTAGGAAAAGACGGTGCTAATCTGTCAACCTTTAGTCCTAACACAAAGCAGAGTGTAAAACTGCTGCTAAATGCTAGCTTTGCTTCTTTTTTTGGCTCATTGTCCAAACTGTTGAAAGCCTGCTGATTCCACCTCTTAATTCATCACATATCACATGATAATAATATTATACTGTGTGCGGCACAGTGGAGGCACAGAATGGGTTAACAGGCTTTATGGTTTTCAGGCAGGCTTAGGCATGAAGTGAATAACAATGAACAGTGATGACAATTAAATGACATGAGATACTCATGACTGCAACCAGACTGTGACAAATTGGTTAATCTGGTTTAGTTCGGTTTGTTTTGGAATTTTTTTTTAATTAATATCAAGAAATGAAAAGAAGACAAATTGTTTACAAAAGTCATGAGTGGAGAGAGGTAGAGAAGTTGTTAGTGTACATTGCTGGAGCTGTAGAAATTGTATTTACTAATCTTTTGCAAGGCTGATATCAGTGCCTCATAGTAAAGAAATGGCTGCTCTGGCAGTCAACAGTTTGGGAAATGAGCCACTAAAATGCTGAACCTGAGACAGAAACAGAAGCCATTGTGGTCTGATGTTATTAAATTATCAAGCCAACAATCTCTCTAAAAAGACGTATAAAATTAGAGTTAGAAAACCTGCCCTGTCTCCTAAAAATGACGTTCCCATACAATGAAACTGCATTGTCAATTACGTTTCGAGGGAAATGTATTTTTGTTTCCTAAACCTAACAAAGTGTTTTTGTTGCCCAAACCTAATCAAGTAGTTTTGTTCCCTAAACCAAACCAAGTAGTTTTGTTTCCTCAAACTAACCAAGCGTTTTTGTTGCCTAAACCTAACTAAGACGTTTTGTTTCCTCAAACTAACCAAGTAGTTTTGTTTCCGAAACCTAACCAAGTAGTTTTGTTTCCTAAACCTATAACGTTAACTATGTGTTTAAAAGTGCGACCGTAACCCGAGAGAAAATATGTTTCCCTCGAAACATAATTGAGAATGCAGTTTAGTTGTAGAGGAAGGTCATTTTGTTAAAACGGGGTTGCGAAAAAATAAGCAGAGATGAAGTGGAAGGTTAACACCGCCTTAACAAAACGTTCTGGACAATGTTTCTATTCCTATTTGTCCATGAAAAATTTGGTAATTTTAGGAGTACTAAACAGGAATGACTGAACATTACCTCTTATACATTTTATGTGTATGTCTTTTTGTTTAACCACTACATCAGTGCACATGAGAACATATCCTGCACATTAATGCTAACAGTAACTTAACTGACCAACTGAAATACATTATCATCAACACACACAGAGAACACGGTGTTAATAAATGTTACAAGGTTTCCCTTAAAAATTGCATTGATTAAAAAAAATGGGTAACACTTTATAATAAGCATCATTTATAAATGGTAAATTGACAGTTAGACTTAGTTAAGTTATTTTACTATTAACAAACAATGAAATGATAATTAATAATGTTTACTAATTAATAGTAATGCTATAATTTCTGTTATTTTATCATTAGTTTGTGTAAAATGAAATAATTAGTTTAGAAATTCTATATTGTATCACAGCTGATAAAACACAATAAAAATTACATTCTGATTACATTATTGCACTATCAATTAATTTTTGCACACAACATTTTATATATTATATTAAGTACTTGTTAGTGATTACTAAATGATTTGTAAACCTTTAAGAAATAGTTTGTAAAACATCTATAAACATTACATAGATAGATGGAGCAGACACCAATTAATCATTGACAAAGTATTAACTATCTAAATATTGTTTATAGACACTTTACAAAGTATTTATTATCCTTTTAACAAGTTATTATAATCATCAGTTACAATCTTATAGTAGCCATCCAAATAATGCTTCTATATAGATGGTTTACAAAACAATTAACCATTAACACAAAGTGTTACAAATATCTATCTATGTAATGTTTATATATGATTTATAAACAATTTCTTTTAAGTTTACTTATGTCTTAATCATAAACAAATACTTACAGATACAGTATATAAAATGTTATAATGTGTGCAACAATAAACTGTTCGAATAACATAAATTATAGCATTACTAATAATTAGTAAACATTATTAATTATCATTTTGTTATTTGCTAATAATAAAATAACTATTAACTAAGTATAATTAACGATCAGTTTTCCATTTATAAATTAAGTTTATTATAAAGTGTTACCAAGAATTGCATTGAAACTGTTATACTGAATGAATACTTGAATTCAGGCACACGTGTGTCTTAAATGCCATAGCTTTAAAACCAGGGATGAGTCGTTGTGTAAGGATCAGAAAGTGAGGGTGGGAAACATCTTATTGATCTCCTCCACTGGCAAAAAAGTACCACTGGCGCTGGAGTAGACTGTATTATTTTGTACCATTTGTAAATCTAAATTCTGACCATGGTTTCTGCTGTTTGTTTTCTGTATTGAGTATCACCTGCAGATTTCACTTTATCTTACAACGTATTTCCCCTTGATATCATTATTATCTAAAAGCTTATATTTGTATTGCGTTGGCGTGCACAGACTAAATAAGGGCAGAGAGGGTGGAGGGTCCGGGTCATGTTTACGGTTCATTTAATAAGTAAGCTAAACAGAACGGTAACCAAAGGGGCACTTGAGGACAACTTGTGTCACGTTTGAGAAAGAAAGAAGAATGTTTGAAAAAAGATTTCCACAACAATAAAAACATAACTTGTTCAGTGACGGTAAGAATAATGACAAGGCAATGCAACTGTATACCACGCAGCCCACTTCCGACCATCTCCAACACTTGAGATGCAGTGAAACACAACTGTGTCTGATAAGCTGAAGCATGTTCATACAATTATCTAAAAACATCCGACTTTTAACATTTACGCCTTTTTAAACCTATCCACTGAACTGACAATAAAAAGTAAAAAAAACAATAATGAATAATAATTTCCCTCCCTTCCTTCTTTCCTTCCATCCTCCCTACACATGGCTATAAATTAAATTCCATTGTTAATGTAGCGTGAGTTATCACCTGATCTCTGTCAAAATACAGCCCAAGTCTTGAAAATGTCATCACTTTTATGCGGTTGTCTAATATCGACAACAATTAGTGCCATATGTCAGATTATGTACCTGATTCGTTTACATCTTGATGCACATGGAACCAATTGAACTTATATTTATGGGGCATCAAATAAAATTATACGTGATGCAATAACAGGATCTTTTGATTGTCTCTTTGCATTTGTTTGGTGTCCCATGGCTCTATTTTGAGCACAGTGCTGCTGCACAAAGTTCAAAGGAGTTGGCACCCTTCCAGCTGGCACGCAGGAACCCGGAACAGTAACTGATATCCATATATATGAAACAATAGTTCAAAGACATCAGTAACCACTTCATGTTTCCATTGTATTCAAGTTCACATCTTCAGTAAATATAGAGCGAGGAATCTCTTTCTGTCTGTCTGTGTGTCCTTCGCATATGTCGAGAACCATTCATCTGATGTACTTCACACTTGGTGGGTGTATTGCTGGGGACCCAATAGAGTGATTTGTCCAAGTTGGTGCAATTTGGACATGCGTTCAATATTAACAAACTTATAATAAACAAGCGATAACGCCCTGTGCTAGTCGAGCATGTCGTCCGCAGCAGGCCTTTACAGGCTGCGGCTCATTGACTGCGGTCCACCCCCCCCCCCCGACAACACTTAGTAAGTGTGAGTGTTTTTACATTGTGGTCTTGCTACTTTTACCTTTGATCATACACGTTGATTACAACACTCTTAAACCACAGGTGTCTTCATTTCTGTCGCTATGGAAACTGATTTGGTGTACTAATACCAGAGAAACATTCAACAGTTATTAGTAGGTGTTGTATAAAAGCCACAGTATCCTTTAGAACGCATTTTACTGCGATTATCAGCAGTTACTTGTATCGACAGCAAAACACATTCTCCCTGTCACTGAAGATTTAACGAAGACATCAAGTCAAGAAACTTTTGAGGCTGTGGTATACAAGAGATCAGGTGATGGGTAAAAGTAAGTAGTAAAAATGTTTTTATAGTTGCCATTCCCAAAGATTAGACTGGGGCTTTCATTGTCTAGCTTGTAAACTTCTAGTCCAATTTGATGAATTCAATTAAATGACAATAAAAAAGTGGCTATTTTTGTTAAGAGATCTGTAAGGAATCCTTTCCCTTCATTGAGACTTATCCTCTTATCCTTGTTATAACTCCATTTTCCCTTAAGCTTTTTAGATTTTTAGCAATCATCTATAATACTCTATAACCTCGAACATGCACATCAAATTGTTGTGAATTGTGTCAATGGGTTGACCTCATTTCACACTTGGGTCCGCCTAATTCTAATAAGACATTTCCCTTCACTTTTATTGAGATTAAGGGTCTCTAAATGCTTTCTGGAATTGTCAGGGAGCTGTCTCTCTTTCTCCTCTCTCTTTCTCTTCTTCTTCCTTTTATTCTAAAGACTTCCTTTTTAAGTTGTCAGAGCTCCCCCTTTCTTAAAAAAATCGACCACCACAGGTTTCATATTCTCAAAGAAAGTAGGAAGCCTTTTGCACTCTCACGTGTTGTCAAGCTTGAATCTCTTGGACAGACACGACTCATAAAATTACAAAAGTATACAAAAGGGTACGTATTAAAGGTGAATAACAGTAACATATATTTGTTAGTGCCTGTTCATGGAGAAAGGCTTTTGAACTCTGTGTTTTTTAATGGAAGAATGCAAATCATAACATTGAGTGCAAGTGTGTCTTTTTTGTTTTTGTCACTGAGCTAGAGGTGGGAATGAAATTGCGCCACAGATCACCTGTCCAACATGAAAGGGAACCATGCGTCTTCAGTGTGCCTTATTTGTCCATTTGAACGGGGCCTAAAAATGCGTTATTGTTTTTGGAGATGTAAACAAAGAGCACCTGCCCTCGAATTAGGCCGGGATGTCCCTTTGATAAAACTCGTTAAATTCACTTTTGTCAGTTTAATTAATGCTTTTAGGTCAGTCACATAATTGGTTGTGTTCTTAAAAGGTTGCTACACTCATCTTAAGGAATATTTGTCCACGTGGTGAGCTGCTTTCTGCCATGTTCAGAGGAGCTTCTTAGGCTGAGGCTGGGCTGTGCCTTTGGAGGACGAGGTGGTTTTGGTGTCAGCGGAGAGGAGAGTCATGATGTCTTGGAGAGCTTTACTTATCTGGGCTCCAAACCTGTGGGAGTCCTAAAATGGAGGAAGTCGAGTGTTAAAATGAAGGTGGGAAAAGGGAACAATATCTAAACGTGTGGCTGGAAAGTCAAAACCACAGAGAGAGAAGGACTTGGAGAGAGAGAAGTGGGTTAAGTTATATAAGTTAAGTATTATAGCCTTACCGATACTGGACTGTTGAGGATGATAGTGATTGTAAGACTTTTTTGGAAACGACGTATCTGTCGATAGTATTATTTATTTTGTCACAAAGACACACTGTGACCAAGATTCATACCAAGTAGGATGTGTAAAAATCAACAGCACTGCCGGACAAACTATTTAACCCCCTGAGACAACTTTACTGTCTTTTAGAGGCAGTAGCAGGTTCAGTTTTAGAGCTAGCTAGAGAAGGTCCAGATATCATATGAAACTAGAAAACCTAAGGAATCCGTTGGTAACAACAACGTCGTCATTCTAGTAAGGAAGGATTTCCTAGGTACATTGACAATAAGGGGGTTTCTGAGCAGTTTCCAGAAGAGAAGTGCTCGCCGAAAATCGCTGAAAAATGCTTGCAGAAATCTCCAAATGTCAAAAGCTTTTGAAACCAAATCACAGCATGGCTTTTTCTATGGTGTTCCTCGAGGTGTTGGTGTCTTAATATGGCATTTTGGAGGGATTATTGATCATTTTTATCAATTCTCGAGTGGTAAAAAAAAAAAAAAAAAAGGTTAAATTTAGCACCAAATCTGTGAAACAAATGGTATCAACCCTGCACCACTTCTATGTGATATATACTGTTGACCTGCCATCTCCACCCAAAGACCCCCTGTACCTCTCTAAAAACGACAAAAACGTGTCTATTTTCTGTCTCAGAGGGTTAATGGAGAAACGGTTTCTAAATGGTCTCAAACCTAGTTTGGTATTTCTGTACAGCAATTTCTTGTTACTTATCAACCGACACATATACACAGATACAAATAAACTCTATATCTGCAATAAGCTAATGTTGGCCGTTATATCGACCTGGCTGATTTATCGGCATAGCTTCGTTAAATACCTAGATTCCACAGTAAAACAAGATTGTGAAAAGGGAACTGAAAACAGACAGCGAAGCACTGCATAGTTTCTCCTGTCCTGTCATGTGCTTTGTGGTTTCAGGATGAATGAATGCTGACTCAACCCTGCCTTACAATTGGAAAGGCAGACGGCACTGTTACCAAACAGTCCGGAAAAGATAAAAGACAATTTATTGTGTAATAATCCATTGAAATTCCTGAGTGAATAATCAAGATCATTTTAACGGCCACCTGCTGCACATGGCAGCACTAGCGTCGGAGGTGCAAAGCAGTCACATGCTTCATAATAATGGGGAGTTGAAAAAAATGGGAAGTTTATGCAAAATGCTAAAATGCGTAGTTCCTCAGAATTAGTATTTTGGTCAATGCAAATGCAGAAAAGTTACAAATTGAGTGAGAAGAGGCTGTCTTTCGCCTCCAACTTCCTGGCAGAAAGCGCAGTATAAACATGACAGGAAATAATAGATTGAGTAAGAACATCCCAGCTGGAATGAATTAGTAGAAACTAAAGTGAAATGTATTTAACGTTTTCACAATCCAATGATGCTACAGGTTAGTTGAACATATTGGTCGCAGATGTGCAGTCAATATAATGAAAAGTAACTGAAAAGGCAAAAGTAACTTTAATATTTCATAGAAAATGAGAGAAAATTGATTCCTCCCTGTATGATTAGACAGTAAGTTTATTGTACAAAATGATCAATACCATATCCAAATACTGATGAACCGAATACTGATTATCGTCTGCTGAAGGCCAATACAGAAAGAATGAGGAGGAGTTTCTTCCCTCAGGCCATCAAACTGCTAAATGAGCCTAACACTTAAGCTTCCTCCCCGCCCCCTCTCTACACTCCATTATTAACTTTCGCACCTTGTAATGTCTGCACTGTTACCACTTTTGTTATGTTGGTTTGGTAATGTTATGTTGGTTAATTATTACTTATGTTGGCTGGTTTATGTGGGTTTACTACTTATGTTGGCTGCACTGTACAGCCGCAGAGGAACATAAGCATTTCACTGCCAATTACACTTGTATAATTGTGTATGTGACAAATAAACTTGGAAACTTGAAAGTAACAGAGGCTTTACTTACGGTCTCGCTGCACGAGTGTTTGGACGACACGTGGAAGTTGATCATATCCTCACCCACAATGATGTATGAAACCCCATAACCATCATCAGCAACCTGACATGATCACAGAGATCATATGAAATAAGCGTTAATACACCACCCACTGCACAAATATACCATTGTGTGTGTGTGTGTGTGTGTGTGTGTGTGTGTGTACAACCACAAAGTCAGCTTCTGACTATGTTGAAAAAACATGCACAAAGCTTTGCCTTGCCATTCACATTTGCATTTTTTGCATCTCAGAATACAGAGCTTCTGTCTGTCCCTGGAGTGAAAAACAAGTCAACAGGCCAAAGGGCCTTTTCTTATTGAGCCCCCTTCCTCTGGAATAACCTCCCTATGGACATCAGACAGTTGGATTCTGTGGAGGCCTTTAAATTTAAACTCAAAACCCATCTTTTTGCCTTTTAGCACTGCTTTTTTACCCGTTGAAAGGGTTTTTTAGGGGGAGTTTTCCCTTATCCGATGAGTGTGTAAAGGACAGAAGGTGTCGTATCCTCTACAGATTGTAAAGCCCACTGAGGCAAATTTGTGATTTGTGATATTGGGCTATACAAATAAAATTGACTTGACTTGACAGTTACAACTACAGGAAAGTGTGCATCACTCACAGGTCCAAACCCTCCGCCCAGCGATATGAATTCGGGGTGGTTCTTCAGGTCAAACAGCTCCATCTGCTGAACTGGGGTCTGACTGGTGGAGAGACGCCAAGGCTCCGACAAAACCTGGAATATGAGCGGGAGAGAAAAAAAAAAAGAAGAGAAATAGGTGACTGGGACAAACAGGAAAGACTAAAATAGCAATGGAACACTGAACAAAACCAAACACTTACCTCTTTGAGGAAGGGAGAGTCCACCCCCAAGTATTTGGACACCACGTACAGACAAAAGACGTGTCTGTCAATTCCAGCTCCCGTCATGGCCATGCGATAAAGGTTCTGGTGTCTCTCTGAAGCCAGTCGGAAGAGACGCCTGCATTGGTCCTCTGCCTGTCAAACCATATCGCACTTTTACTGACATCCCTAAGGGCGGGTTAACACCTAAAGGTCCGGTTCCTGAATCGAACTAATGCGAGGATGATACACAGTTTCAATTTTCCAGCTGGTCCAGTTTGCGTTCACAAAAGGCAAAACTCAAACGGTCCAGAAATTGTAAAAAAAGTCATGAGGTGAAAATGTTTGATTGTAGCGTGGTGCAGGGATGACATATTTTTGTAGGCCAACTTGGAAGTTAGAATCGCTCGGGTTCCCTCTACAAAAAGTCAATGGGATTTTTCCATTGGGTTTTAGATTATTGCAGGAAATAAACTTTGTGGCAAACAAACGTTGATGATACTTACACGTTTTACACGTAAGATCATCTCTGATGTATTTTATATATTGTAGAACAAAACGTTAAAATCTCTTCAGCTTGTGTTAACCACAGACCTTACTTCAGGCATCTAACCAAAAAACTGTTGTGCTAAAATTGGAACTCATTTCCAGGTTTTAGGACTCATTCCTGCAGCGCTCTACTGGTCATACAGTTGGTTCCTCTTCCGAGTAAACAGTTGCCTCGACGTGTCTAATTTCCCACGCTGTTACAAGCGTGTGTGGAAGAAGCAAAGCTGGTAAATTTATACTCATTTAGCAGCTGGCCAGTTAGGTAGCTAGCTTGCCAATTCCACCCTGCTTTCATGTGACACTGGTTACAGAAAATGAGCACTGAGTCTAAGCGGTCGGTCCGTCCGTCAATCACACCCGCCGCTAGGAGACTACGGAGCTACTACTGGCGAACTAGTCTCCTAGCGGCGGGGAGTGAGGTGGAGGGACAGCAGGGTGCGCTAGCTAGCTAATTATTTTCTCATTTGTGGTCTGATAAACAGTAAATTTATCAAATTCAGTCATAGCAAATGTGCAAATATGCTACTAGTTCCCCAGTTGCCAAAACAGGAAAATTAAAGTTTTTCTAACTAATGAAATGGCGCATAAATGGTATGCTTCCTGTGATTGTTTTGAATGGTGTTCACACCAGAAAAGAATCGCTCCAAAGTTCTCCAAGTTGACAGCGGTCCAAGACCATCCCTTTGAGACCAGAGATCAGAGTGGTTGTTTGGTCCGCACAAGAGTTCGAGTCCGGTGTTCACACCGACCCAAATGACCCGCTAAAAAGGGGTAAACGCTCCAGGGTTCGGTTCAACCGGACTAAACAAGGATGGTGCGAACGCACACTTAAATTGAATACAAATCATCCATACACTTTAGATTTAGACAGAAATACAGCACAAAACAGACTGATGATTAACAAGTCCGAGTCAATATTAGACTGTACTTTTTACTGTGACAATATGGCGATTTTTGGACCCACAATGGGGTCAGAGTTACAAATTTTGTGTGAGCTTTCAATTGTAATTTTACTTGAAAGAGAGCAGAATCAAGTTATTTATCAGTACCTCTCCATCCTCTAGAGCTTTGACGAAGGCACAGCTCTCGTTGGAGCAGGATCGCACAGTCTCTGTCCGGCCCTCCCGGAACAGACGGGTCATTGACGCCTCGTAAGTCAGACAGAAACCCCCACGATCCTGAGGGAAGAAGAGAAGGAGGGCATGGAGAGACAGAGAAAAAAACATGGGCTTTGTTAAACACTACAAAGTTAATAAAAGCAAATGATAAAAGCAAAATTGGCTAAAATTGGCTAACATTACTATATAACTTAATGCTATTTAGGGTTGTTATTATCGAATGTTATTAATGAGAGTTTGTATTAAAGAGATTTTTCAATTGATTTTAACACAGCCCGGGCTTTCTTGGCTGCAAATAGTAGAACTCCATCTTAATGCTCTTGGCATTTGCTTCGACATTCAGCCATGGTGGCTGCTGCTTGGTTTGGACAAAGGACTGGACATTGCACCCAACTTATTTAATAACCACAACCATATAAAAACTAACCAGAAGTTCAACCAACCAATCAATCCACAGTCCAGAATCTTTAACTTATTATATGTAATCAGGACAGAAACTAGCCAGCACTGATGTATCAAAACTTAAGAAAACACGTCATTATTTATTGTAGTACAGATTTTAGGTTGTATCATCCAGTTATATTTTAACAGTAAGAATATAATAGAGATGCACCGATCAATAGGCCACGGTCAAACCTGGCCGGTTGTCAGCTGATCGGCCATGACCGGATCGGTCTGATAGATAATTTACACTCACACATTAGGTTTCTTGGTTTAAAAGCCATAAAGAAAGTATATTTTCCTAACACCTTTACTCCGCTCTGTGTGTGTGTGTGTGTGTGTGTGTGTGTGTGTGTGTGTGTGTTTTGTTTGTGTGTGCCTGTCAAAGCGTTTACCCTGTAGTATGCCAGCTGTAAGCCGATCTGTATGAATGCGTCAGGGCTGACACGTAGCTTCTTGATCCGTCCTTTTCCGAACTCCCTGAAGGGAAACACATGACAGTCCACGTCGTCTGCCAACGCCTGGGCAACGGCCAGGGAGCTGCACGCCTGAGCCTGAACCTGACACACACAGAGAAAAAAAAGAGACTTAAAAGTGGAATAAAAGGTGATCATCTAGACTTTCACTGGCATTCCATGGCCTTAAGTCAAGACATCGCATTGTGGACAAATTGTGCTGGCAGCTATAGTGGAAATCTAATAGAGTGTGTTAAGTGACTTTAGCCAAGCATGAATAGTTCTTTCAAATGAAGAAGTTTCAAGTTTCTTTATTATCAACAACTACAGACAAGCAGTAGTTGGCAATGAAAATCTTACATCTCAGGCTCCCTCCAACAATGCTCATTAAATATGTATATAAAAGAAAATCACTTAAGTAAAGAGAAAAGAGAATATAAGACATTAAAAAGTGTGGAAGTTAAAATATTGGGATCAAATTTGGGCTGTCAAAGTTAACGTGTGCAAATTCATTTTAACGCCACTCATTTCTTTAACACATTAACATTCTTGAGACTTAATTAACTCATTAAGTCTGAAGAAGAGCATCCGCTCAAAATGTCACTTACTAACTAATAAATTGTACTTATAGGGAGCTAGGGGTGCGGATCTTCTTCTACATTTTTCTACTTCTACTGATCCAGCGCATCTCCTGTGCGCGACCACTTTACATTGTTTGTCATTTTCAAAGAGGTCACTTGATCTCTGACTTCAAGATATGTGAATGAAACTGGGTTCTATGGGTACCCACGAGTCTCCCCTTTACAGACATGCCCCCTTTACGATAATCGCATGCAGTTTGGGGCAAGTCATAGTCAAGTCAGCACACTGACACACTGACAGCTGTTGTTGCCTGTTGGGCTGCAGTTTGCCATGTTATGATTTGAGCATATTTTTTATGCTAAACGCAGTACCTGTGAGGGTTTCTGGACAATATTTGTCATTGTTTTGTGTTGTTAATTGATTTCCAATAATAAATATATACATACATTTGCATAAAGCAGCACATTTGTCCACTCCCATGTTGATAAGAGGATTAAATACTTGACAAATCTCCTTTTAAAAAGGTACATTTTGAACAGGTAAAAAACATGTGATTAATCGCGATTAAATAGTTTAATCAATTGACAGCCCCAAAAAATATTATATATTTGTGGTAGACGGGTGTACAGTAATTGCCAAATGAAACTTTAAACGGGAATGTCGTAAGCATTTCGCTCAAAGCCCCACTGTTCATAAGTACAGCCTCAGAGTTGCTGTCATGGCTGTAGACTCTTAGTCTTGTTTTATTATTCACTGGTTAACTAATACAGAGTTATGCTCACTCTTTGTCTAGTATCACTGAGATTTCGGTAAAATAATTAATCTTTTCGTTATTATATAAATGATTACTTTTTATTACCCAAGTGCCATTTACACTTCAAAGGCAGTTATTCCAAAAAACAACAACAACACTGATCCTGACAAATTGTGTGAACCTTTGTGAGGTTAAATCATTCACTATTTGTGTTTTGTTATGGTGTTTGTGTGATCCTCTCTTAAATGTACATGCACACACATTTCTTAAATTTCTGATAAGTCCTGCCGAGTAGTTGCCTGCCATTAGTCACACTTGGTACGTCAGTGACTTGCACTTGTGTCATGTACGTGACTCCAGGCAGGATTTGTCGGAAACTTAAGAAACCGGTGACTGGTATTAGAGACGTACAGAACAAAAACATTCTCTTTGTCGCCTTTTGTTTGTTTGTTTGACAGATTAAAAGATTGGCAGAAGGGATGCTGTGATCAAAAGAATAAAGTGGAGCCAGGAAATGGTAAAAGAAACAGGAAATGAAGTTTTAAAGACCACCAGCTCTTCTTTCAGATCTTTGCAACTGGTCAGGTTAACTGTACACACACTCGACACAATACCCAGTAAGTCAAATCTTGCATTTAGAACAACCCCGACAAAGTGCTGGAGTAAATGCAAATACACGCTCACGTTTCTGAGAATGTATTTGGGAAGGGAATGCCAATGCAAACAGTGCAGAGGAAGGGAGCGCATAGTTCACTAGTGCAACAAGGCAAAAGTGAGCATTGCTCACATACCCCCGCTCACTGCTTGACCCCTACTAAAGTAGAGCCAAAAGTTTTGTCCTTTTGGAACTAACGGAACGAGTTCTACTCCGGAAAAATCATAGATTTTGTCCAAAATGTCCAAAATGTTGGGCACCCTGGACTTCAAACCCCCAAAAGGCACAACTAGACCACACTGTGAACCATCATACCAAATTTGAAGTTCCTAAATTAAGTAGTTTACGAGGTCTAATCCGGAAACGACTACGTTGTCGTGTGAGTACAATAATCTGAGTTTACTGTCCGTGTGTGTGGTACTTTAAGATACCAGACATGTTATTACATAATCAACTTTAGCAAAATAATTAACCTACAGACGTGGTATACAAACACAACACACACAGACTTTAAAGAAATCCGATAACACACATCCGCATTAGCTCTGATAAATGTGAGCCAACATACAGGGATTCTGAGTCAGGGCCACCCCTTTCATGCTTATCAGTGTGAACCTTCTTTGATATGCTCAATCATGTGGTTTTGAGATCTCATCAGTCATTCACAATCCCGTACAGGTATTGTTTTTTAGATGTGAAGCAGCTCCCGGATACAGAAAGTGACTGACACCCGTACTCAGTTACCAACCAATCAAACAAACCAGATATGCTTTGACTGATGCAGCATTCTGACAAACATATGATGCGCTCCTATCTGAGCACCAACTGAGAACAAACGGTAGTCTGGACTTCTTCATTAGTCACTTCTGGTGACCTTTACTGGTAGGAACACCAGAGAGGATTAAAACAAACAAACTGACAGATTTTCCTTACGTCACTCAAAGCAGAGGTTGTGAAAGCTGTGAGGCACAGGGAAGTAAAAGGGTGTGGGAGACACAATGTGAAGAAAGCCTTACCGCCAGATTGCATCATAATTCATTGTGCTTACGTCTGAGAATCATAACTCAACTCTCCCATGTATGTCGCCTATGAATGTCAATATTGCGGTTCGATGTTGCAATTTCTTGGGATATTTGTTACCTTTTTTAACACTAGACCAGGGGAAAAAGTTGAATCATACACTTCTAGGGAATTTGTGTTTGGAAAATATCTAAATTGATACAGTAAAAATGTTTGTATGTAGTCGGAGATGTCCTGAGATCAAATATATCAGTCATTGTCAGGCATTATTTATAAATAACTTTCCAGCAACCCAAAAATCAAAGAATAAAGACAGTTCCCTCACAAATTAGTGGTATTTTCTTTTTAATTTATAAGGGACATGTAATGTTTTATACTTCTGATGAATATAATCCAATCAATCTTATTTCCATATATGTGTTTTGTATATAAAGTGCCCTTATTTTGAAAACCAGATGTAGTCACACATGTTTACTTCCACTAACTTCGCCAAGTCCATCGCTAGCTCTCAAGTCAACTCCGTTCTCTTTATACATCCATGGTCAGCTCCATCGGGGCTGTTGTCAGTACATGGGTGCTCTACAGTTGTAGCGTTGTGATAAGTCAAAATGTCGTAACCATCCAAGGTGGAATTACCACGAGCTACGAGATTATGAAGCGATGGTGCATGCTCCTGTAGAAGCCACAAGTCCGTATGAGATCAACCTTGTTTTAAGAAAAACATATTTTATTTACGATATCATGGAGAAGTACTACACCACGCACAATCCTAAAGTGTAACAGCGACGTCTCTGATTGGTGGAGCTCGCCGTTACCATGGGAATGTTTACCGCACCCATGAATGACTAGTGAGGGCCCGTGCTTGTACGCTCTCGTACATGCTGCTCCATGGTCTGCTCCCGGATTTCAACCCGGACCAACATGGCGGCTCGTTTGGAAACTTTCTCTTATATTACAAAAATAGTTCACTGAAATGTTTTTATGAAAATATTTGAGGCATGCCTTATTTCTTGCTTCAAATGTTTCTGAAAACAATTGAGGCAAAAAATAAAAAATAAAAAAATAAAAAAATAATGCCTCAAATGTTTTCAGAAATATTCGATCGTTTGGAAACTTTCTCTTATAATACAAAAATAGTTCACTGAAATGTGTTTCTGAAAACATTTGAGCCAAGAAATAAGGCTGAATCCATCTTCATTTTAGATCGACAATGGTTAGCTTAAATGTTTTTCCGGAGTTTCCAGAGGCGTTTTGGGTTGAGTAGTTCAGTCACTCTTAAAATAATTATGTAATGAGTCAGCCTTTTTTTCCCCATTTTCCAATTTTTGTTTTTGCTCCGAGTCAAATGTTTTAAAGGTCACGATTATTCTTGTAGCTGGTTGACTTGATTCCATGCTTAAACTCTTTATACAAGGATTTTCTGAAACGCCATTGGAGTATCTACTTGAACTCTCCACGTGTTTTCTTTTTTTTTGTAAAACCAAGCATTACTTAGACAATATGCAGTATTAACTGTCATGGATCAAGGTGCAAGAAGCACATGGCACACCTGTAGCACATTTGTAAACAGGGTGGGAGTAGGAAAAATACATTACTAGCTTCCTTTCCTTGTTTCAGTTTTGAATATTAAACCAACCGTCTGATCATGCAGTCAGTCGTGGGGGAAAATCCCTGCATCTCCCCTCAGCAGAGCTGAGGCACTTTGAAGACTGAACAACTCGCATGCTGCAGCGATGAGAGCCACGGGACTTTTGCCAGAGGAAACCCCCCCCCCACTGTTCACACCATATCAGAGTGGTGTTTTGTTAACTTAGTTATGTCATTAACATTTACTCTAGAGTCTAGTATCAGTGTTAATCTAGTTCCGATACTCTCACTGAACTGCAAACAGTCGGGCATTGTAGTTCTCTTCAGAAACGTGTTATGGTGCAACCAGGAAATAACTTAAATCTTACATCACCCACGCACACAAGGTTGTAGACTTCGGTCATTCATCAATGGTTAGCCAGGGAACTCATCCCAGTGCAACTGAGATGGATTATACAAGTTCATCAGGTTTATTATTCACTTAACTGTTGAATAACAAAATAATTTCCATCACAGTCGTCCCAAAGTCCTGTTCTTGAACTATCAATCTATCAACACATATGTTTTTACACGCCGATCTCTTCTCTATTCTTACACAACCTTCCCCCTTTTGCTTTAGTGTAGGTGATTAACCTTCTCACGGAATCCCTCTAAAAAAAAAAAACAACCCCAAAACAATTCTGTTCCAACATGCCAGAAGACATGGAGGAGCCTCAAGAATCCAGCTGGAAAGCAGAGAGTCACAAGAGTAAAGTAAAAGTCAAAGCAGAAATTCAACCAATGTTAGTCTAACATAGTTCTAAATAAAAAAAAAATTCTGTATATTTTCATGTATGAAAAGACCCCAAATAAACACTGTAGGTGGACTACTTGATTACTATAAGTGAATTATTTAAACAGCGTTTGTATAGGAATGGTTCTGTCCCAAGCTGTTTGATCACTGTAAGTTGATAGCTGTATTATTGTTCTACCATTTATACTGAAAATGAGAACAGAAGCAGCAGGTTTAAATCACTGTTCATTTAACTGGAATAGAAGTTGGTTTATTATATTGTTTTGTTAAATATTGCTTGTATCTTGAGAACTGAAGCAGCGGGTCCTGAAGTTGCACTTTTTATTATTTTCGAATAAAAGGTGTACGTATTGTTTGTTTACGTGTTTATATCCATAATTCATTTATCCCCGATTCCCTTAAAAGAAAAACTTTGAGGAATCCTGACCTGCACTGTCCAGTATCAGCTATTCATTTTATAGTCACACTGATTTTTGGTGAAAAAAGTGACTGTATCGATTTTTAAATCACTGAATCGTATCGTATCGCTCTAGATGAGCCAAATATTGTCCTTGAATCATATCGGAATCATGGACATTGTATCGTATCGTTGTAAAAGCGTATCGTTACACCCCTAGTACCAACTATGTCATACTAGCTTGTCGCGAAGGAGGTTCAATAACGCTCCAAATGTACCCTAATTTTTGGCAAAATTAGTAAAAATGTAATAATAAATAACAATTCACTAAATTGATGTTACGTGAAGTCAAGCCTGTTGCTGCCTTACACATAAAAGAATGATCCCAGTCACCTCCACACAGTGAGGCATACGTACTAGAAAAGGTACGTCCTCAAGAGGAATTCGGAAACATCGGAGGCAGCTTCCTGTATTTGTTAAACCGGTTTGTGAAAGTTGAAAAGGAATAAAAGTATTGTCTGAGTGAGAAAGTCAAATATGGGTGGGCTATGATGGAGGAAAAAGATAAGGCAATTTGGACTGGCCCAAGTTAGCTGGTCAAAAATGAAAGTAATTCATGTGCAGTGAAACAGCTGCCAGAGAGATCCAATGCACTGATTCATTGTAGACCAATCCGAGGCAGCAGGAAACGCTCAGGGAATGTGTGCCTGGAGTGACAACCTTTAAAGAGCAAAAGGACACACTAAGGTCTGGTGGGAGGGGAACTCCCACCCGCAACTCTAACAGAGACAAAGATTTCATCCAAGTTTCGAGTTGACTGCATCCGGTTTTGATGTGAAAATAAGAAGAACAGTCACACGTGGATACTTCCTCTGGCTTTGCCAAGTCCATCTCTAGCTCTCCCATCAGCTCTGTTCTCTTTATACATACATGGTCAGCTCCATCGGGGCCGTTTGAATGCATTTAATATAAATGTCTATAGTAGAGTATATGGGTGAGCTACAGTTGTAGCGTCGGCCGATTTGACCACAGAGATGAGAGTGACGGCTGGCTTGACCGTTACGTTACGATACAATAACGTTTCCTGTCCATGACAGAGTTAGCATGCAGCTTTAGCCATGATGTCTGGCTCTGCTTTTCCTGGAAACGTGTGAAACCCAAAGTGTTTCAATACTTTACTGTATGTGTAATGTTTATCACTTTGGATTTAACATGTGAGCGTGCAGGTCGTATCCACGCAGAACCTCTGCAGTTTTCTGCTTTGTTGTTTCGGCTCACTGTGGGCCGGCTGCGTTTTGTTTTAGTGATGGTTACGGAACGGTTATGACATCACGTTACTCTGATTACAACAATAAATGCGGTAACTTCCTTCTACCTCCGTATAGACTCAAATGAAGCAAATATATTGATTCTGACATTAAAAAAAACAATTTCAAAATCGTAAAAAAAAACAAAAAAAAAAAAACACATAGGTGAATTGATTTTTTTTTCACCTAATGATAAGTATAATTTACTTTGCACCTCTAAAAATAACATCATCTGGCTTGTTTTAGCATTTGGTATTCATGGGTTGTCAAAAAAAATGATTTTTTCAGAAAGAAAGAGACAAGAGGAAATTGGCCACTGCTCTCCAGTATGTGCAGGGTGCGGTTGCATTTCATCCTCCATGGGTGCAAAGTATGTTTTGACACTCTGACATAACACATTTAGTTAAGATGAACTCAAACTGCTCAGGAGAGCAAAGTCTGAAGAAGCATGTTCATTAAAACATTTGATGTGCTGTCGACAGCTGTTTACAAGCAGGTCGGTTGAGATAACTCTGCACAAGACTGTTTTAAGCGTAATGATTGCATGTCCTCCTCAAGCGGATCACAACGACGTGAGCCGCCCTTTAATGGTCTTTGTGCTTGTACAGGCATGTACAAGTTAGAGAATGAAAACACGCAGGCATGTTCATAACTAAGAGAGTGAGGGCAGTGAGTCACAGGGTGTACGTACCTCTGAAGGGATGTCCCAGGCAAGCCTCTGGGGGAGAGGTAGCGAGCGGTCCACCTCGCCTTTACAGTGCCCGTCCTCAGTGTAGCCCAGCTGGAAGGCATCTGTGGCCAGGGTGTACTGGAGAAGGGAAGAGACATGCTCATTATAAGATACAAATACACAATATGCAACTGAAATCATTCTACCTATTAACTTTTAAAGCTACTACGAGGAACTTTCATTTTGTGTTGATTTTGGCGGTGCCTGGGTGGGGACAAAAGCAGTAGTGTTTCCCGAGCACAAAAGTCCCTTTAGAAAACATATTATTTTACTGCAGCTGGGTCTGACCGTCTCCCCTACTCAATCCTGGTTCTGGTTCTCCCGTGCCTCCCTTCCCTCCAGTGGGCCCAGCAATACGGCCAAGCCAGAGTCTGAGCTGAAGGAGTTTCTGGTGAACCTGCATGATTTTGTGCGGAATCCACCGATGACGAGCATTAACAATAACCACATAGTAGGGCTGTCAATCAATTAAAACATTAAATCGCGATTAATCACGATTGTCCATAGTTAATCGCAATTAATTGCAAATTATTGTACGTTTTATCGGTTCAAAATGTACCTTAAAAGGGAGATTTGTCAAGTATTTAATACTCTTATCAACATGGGAGTGAGCAAATATGCTGCTTTATGCAAATGTATGTATTTATTTATTATTGGAAATCAATTAACAACACAAAACAATGACAAATATTGTCCAGAAACCCTCACAGGTACTGCATTTAGCATAAAAAACTATGCTCAAATCATAACATGGCAAACTGCAGCCCACCAGACAACACCAGCTGTCAGTGTGTCAGTGTGCTGACTTGACTATGACTTGCCCCAAACTGTATGTGATTATCATAAAGTGGGCATGTCTGTAAAGGGGAGACTCGTGCGTACCCATAGAACCCATTTACATTCACAGATCTTGAGGTCAGAGTTAAAAAAAAGAAAAAGAAGTTAAAGATTGGTAATTAGGGGAAAAATCCACTCCCATCTAGCTCGAAGTGCTTCACTGCAGTAGGCGTGATAATGTAGCATTTATGGTAGAATTTTCCTGCCTTATAAGTGCTTCAGCAGGCCCACATGGTGACCTTTTCATCACATCTCACGTACCCACGCCGTCAGCGGTGGACATTGAGAATGAGTCATCAAACCTCAAGTCTTCCTTTCACTGGCCGTGCACTTTGCATCACATATTTACCGATGCACCCACGCACTTCAGATGTTAAATCATTTATTGTCTGATGTTCTGTCTGAGTATATACCGTGGTACTCCCAGAATCAATATTTAATGCAGCTGTCTTTTTCATTGTTGGAATGATGAACATAGACTTCACTGGCAGAAGTATACAGATTAATATATGACAGATTGACTGACCATTGCGCCATCTTTTCAATGCAGCTGTTCTCCAACGAACAACTCTCTCTCAGTGAGATCTACTTTTTGGTTATGGCTTTACAAAAATATGACTCACTCCAACTGTTCTGTATCAGCAGGGAGTGATCTAATACTAAGCAGCTGTTTTTATTTTCTAATCTTCCTTCTCTAAACAAGTCCATTTCTTGGAAGAGGGTCCAGAGACACACAGACACACACACACACAGACACACACACAGACACAGACACAGACACAGACACAGACACAGACACAGACAGACACAGACAGACACAGACACAGACACACACACACACACACACACACACACACACACCTCCCAAAGATGAGCCACTGTAGGTGCATCGGCCCAGGAGTGCTCTGCATTTAGTCCACTCTTCCCATTCTTGTAGATCACAATGGAGAAGGATTTATCAAACCACCTGAGAGAGGACAGAAGAAAGATGGAGATAGGGAGGAAATGTGAGAAAATATTATCTTGTATTTATGAAAGAAAGACAGATAACAACTGAATAACTAAATGTGCACTAATATATTCAAACACTCGTGTTATATTTGAAAAAAAAAAAATAGATGTGCAGGTCAATATTCTAAAAATATTTAAAGAAATATTTTAGGCATGTTTTCATATTTTTATTCCAAGGAATTTTAAAATTATCATCATTTCCTAATTAAAATTTAAAGCTGGGGTTGGTAATCTCAAGAAACTAGTAAGGGTACACTACAGAAAAAAAAGCATCGCCCTGAAGGGGTTTATTTCACAACAATGACCCGCTAGCTGTACATTATCCCGCTTATTACATCGCTACTTACTTCAGAAATCAATAATTTGACAAAAAAAAAAACAGTCCACCAGAGTCTGAGATCAGAACTGCGCCCTTAGCAACGGTCTGTTATACATAGCAGCGGTCTGCTATAAAGAAATAACACAGCGTAGAACGCCATGATTGACCAATCACAATTGGGTATTCAACAAAGCTGTGTAATAAGTATGAATATATAACACCTATATAAACACAAAAAGTTCCCTGGTCTATTTTCTTCTTGCTTTTTCCGACGATCCCAGCCAAAGCTACCTAAAAGTAAATGAATACTTTCATCATAGACCTTCATATTGGATATTTCCGCTCATTGTACTTATGTGTTTGTAGTACTGTATTTCCTCAATGCATCAATATACTGACATTCTGTTTCTTCACACATGAAGAGGAACCCCCCTGCCCACTATCACACCAAAATTGGGATCAATCAGAGCTTGTATTATGAAATTACATGAGTTTAGGTGCAACATCTCCCACTGGGCCTGGCTTTATTTTGCATTTCAAAAAGAGATCCAGCTCAGTATTGTAGGGTGTTTCACAGTTTTGGAGGCTGACAAAGTGGTACATTGCCTCATACTGGGTTCAGGGCGAGATAACGTATCTCTGGTTGCGATCACAAAAGTCCCTAAACAGTTTCTCTAATTCCTTTCCTGTGTGTCATCCTCTTACCTATCATAACATTTCCCATGCAGCAGGGACTTGGCGTAGCGGTCCAAGTTCCCCGCCGGGTCCTCTCCTCTCATGCCTTGCTCTTCATCATCCAAGGTTACGAAGAAGGCTGCCCTCTCAATGGAATCCAAAGATCGCTTGTTGATGCCGGAGCTGAAGTACTGCTTCCTAATCTGACACCAAGGAATCCTGGGAGGGGGTGACACACACAAGCAGTCAAACACTTTGGACGTATGATCAATATCGAGCCTAAGAGATATTGTGCATGTTTTTTTAGTTGCCCCTTGTTGGTTATTTTCTGGAAAAAGATTATAGAGAAGATCAGCAACAGCCTCGGGACATCGGTATCTATCAACCCAAAGGTTATGCCTCTTGAACATTACAAAAGATATAAAAAATGTGAGCACTAAATACTTAAGACACTGGAAAGAGAGTGAATCTCCAAACTATCAAGAATGGCTTAATACACTAGCGGAAACAGTGTCCCATTAGTGCCTCATTTATAAGATAAACAATAAATTGGACGTTTTCTTAGAAATCTGGGGACCGTTTCTGTCACATTCCACTGAAACCAAAACTAACACAGAGTAGTCTAACTTCACATATCTTGGAGTTAAAAACAAATGTTCACAATCCTATGGTTCTGACAGGGGGTGTATGTTTGTCTCCTGAACAGTTTTAATGCAATCTGTATTTAACTCATTTTGTTTTTATATTTTATTTAATTATTTTCATATTATTTAATTCATTTTTATATTCTGTTTTAATTACTCTTTTGTAAATGTGCCTTACAAACACAGTATGTACTCTGTATCTATCCTGTGCAGGTGGTGGATTACAGGGATAAAAATGTATTTATTATCATTGCTATTTATTTATTTTTATTCATAAATTCAAAAAATTATATATTATATTTTTTGTTTTATAATTTCTATTATATTTTTATTTTATTATTACCTTTTTTTCCTCTCCTTTGTTTTTGAATAGTTTTTTTTTTTTAAATTTACAGTTACTATCTGTTATATGTACATATTATTTTATTTGTTGTGGTTTATGTTGTTGTAGTCTTTTTTTCTTAATGAAACAATAAAAGGAATGATTATAAAAAATCATTCTGATCATCAGTTCATACACTTTGCCAACCGATGCACACGCAGTTGTGTAATCAATCATAAATGCTCATAAATAATGCTCATGTTTCTAATTCTATGTTTCATCTTGATCGATATCTCATTGGCCATTGAATCTCACTGGCGCCACAGATCAGATTAATATTACATCATCACATTGCTCATAAAGACAGGCAGCACTTCAAAGCAGCAGGAGGCGGGCCACAGGATGTAGTCTGTCACTAAGTGAAGGCATAAAGAAATAACAAATACAGTAAAAGTGTGTGATTGTGTTAAACCGTGTGTGACAGTTAATCTGCTCTCTTATCTCCCCTGTAAATCGGCATGAGCACACTTCGGCTCTAAATACACAAATAACTCCTAATAAACACACACAGAGCCTCACTTCCTTCAACATATGACTCATTCTTTTGTTGATACGATGATGCTTTCCATGTCTTGACCTGCTATCTGCTCTTGTCTATGTTTATCTCCGTCTTCCCAAAGAACAACGGACATCAAAAGTGTGATTAATAACTTGCAGCATCTACCTGTCATCAAGTCACAAGGTCCCACATCGTGAATCAAAACTGTAGTCCACAAACCAATGGGTGACGTCACCAAAGAACAGATTTTGCTAAGAAGTTAAAGTCAATTGTCCGTTCCATTGCAACATCAGCACCTAGCAGCAAAGCTACACTTCTGCCATTTTGGACTGAAAGCGACTACTGGACGCCAGTAAAACGGCAGCCTAAAAAGTGCCGTACAAAAGTAAAACAAAATTATTTCTATTCTATTGTCATATTCTACCGAAATGGCCTGTGTTGAACAATGAAATATTATAATTATAATACGCGTTTTAAGTCCAAAATGGCAGTTTCATCTCTTTGCTTCTATACTCTTTGACGTCACGATGTCCACTGCAGTCTATGGCTATAACTACCTAAGTTTATACTATAGTAAAACTTTAATTCATGTTGTTAACAGCCCTATAAGCTAGTTTGAAATTTCTGCAAGTGGAACAAATACAGAAACCAATGGCAGTGATGTAAACCATAAAGGATTTGGGCTTAAAAATTCAAAACCACAGAGGCCGTCTTTTAACTATGAATCTTCAAAAAAGAGGAAAACTTCAGATTAAAAATGCAAATTTCACCTTTCATGTCCTCTTCTTATATTCATCAAGAGTACTACTCAAACTTGGAACATGGCGCATTTAAAGCACAACTGTAGCCAATGTAATGTACTGTAGTGTGATGTGATTTTATGTACAGCTGTGGTGGAGATTAGAGACAGCCATAATGTGGAGCACAAACACAAACGAAAACAGAAACTAAAATTGGTCAGTAAAAGTGGTGGGAAAGAAAAGCAGACCAACAAAGACAGCAGTATAAACACGTGTGGTGAAGTGATCCAATTAAACCACTTAAACCAATTGAATTTAGTCTGGGCTTCCGAGAATGCTAAATAAATATCAGTGAAATATATGTGACCTCTGACTCACGCAGAGATCTCTCTAGCAAACTTGGATGAAAAAGCAGGTTGAGCGAGGTTTACTACACACAGGCTGTATCAATCAGGGTCACAGAGGAGCACACTAAATAGACTTCTAGATGCTTTCCGGAGGTGATCTGAGTTTCCTGGCACTCCACTCTAACACCCCATTAGCAGAGTGCAAATCTAGATAAGGTATGTAATCATGGAGTAGATCATCATCTGTGTGAAATAAACAGCAAACAGACTACAACGGCATTATGCTGATGAGGTGTGTACTCTGGAGCCACCCAGTGATCAGACACACTGCAATTTGTGTCTATAATCCTATATATGTTATAGACAAGGTTGATCCTGTTTGTTTTGGCCAATTCTGTTGGACTGTTGAACCCCAAAATTAGAGGCATTTACACATCCAAAAAGAGTTAGACTTTACCCTTTAAATGTCATCCCTTTAAACAAGTCGCTCTGATGTCTTCAGAGGACAAAAGACTGTCATAAAATGATACATTAATATTATTTGCCACTTTTACAGAGTTAAATATTGTAACCAACTTCAGTCCTGATCATAACTTTCAACCAAATAGTCGTTCATTTTCAGAATTTTAACCCTTTAAATGCCAGTTTGTTTACATAATGCCACTGCTATTTTGTTTTAATGAAAGCAACACAACAAGTGAATTATTTTCTGTATACTAAATGCTACAGGGAATTTATTTTTTTTTCAGTCTGGGATATGTCTATGATTAGCAACAAAACTGCACAAAAAAATAAAAATGTACATATATAAATAGCAGTTTCAGTGACTACATCCATGCACATATATAAAAAAATAATTGTAATAATAGTGATAAATAATGACAAAGATAGATACATCCCTCATCCAAATATCAAAAAAGGTTTTAAATATCTAAAATGCCAGTGAGCTATTTATCATTAGATAAAAGAGATATATATGAGGGGATAAAGAATATCCATACCATAAATGATAATATCATCTCCTATTGAAAACAATAGTAAATAGCCTGTGTTAAGCAATGTGGTTCAGGATGACCTTTGTTCCTGCAGCAGTTAGACTTAACTAAATAACTATAATAAACATTGTCCTTCAACTTTCTATTCATTCACTCTGCAATTTCTGCTTTTTCTGACTGTATACTTATCTCTTAATGACCCTCATCATTGTTGGAACTATGTACTTTGTGTTAATGGTGGCAAACCAGTTTCCCTTTTGGGGATTAATAAAGTTCATCCTATTCAATCACTCATTACATTTCAGAATTTTAACCCTTTAATTGCTAGTTTGTTACATAAATCCAGTGCTGTTTTTTTATGAAAACATAAATATTTAATTATTTTCTGTATACTAAACGCTAGAGGATTTTCTTTTTCACAGTCTGGGATATGTTAATGATTAGCAATAACACTGATTTTGATGCATGACATGTGCACACTGGACACCACAGTGCTCTATAATACAGCAGTAATGCCACTTAGTGGAAATAGTAGAAGCTGCATTTTTTAAGGTAGGGCTCTAGATTGAAAGCCTCATATAATAGAAAGCTGTGGGATCAATAATTGTGGTTTTAATGGGTTTCAATGAGGACAATTTTGTCCTCAAGGGCCTGAGTGTCTGTATATTGACAACAGAGTTTATTATAGACTTATTACATGGGCTGAGATTGAACTTCCAAAATTTAAAAAAATAATAACTCACACCCTTACCAAAATTCATGCCTCATGCATTAAAATGATCGAAAAAATAAAAAAAATCCAGAAATGTTCCTAGTGATGCATAACAGTTAAAAAGTAGAAAAATAAAAAAAAATATTTCTTATTCAACTTCTCAAAATTTAAAAAAAATACATCTGTTGTCCTTCTGTGATCTTATAAATAACACCGATACAGACAAGTAAGCCATGCATTCAGCCATTACAACTGAATGAAAAGTATTAACTGGTAAGTTGTACAGGTAAGAGACACAAAGCGACAACATGCAAAATGAACAAATACAGTCCAATATATATATCATTCCTACCGGTCTCCAGCAGTGAGAGCTCCCAGTTTCTCCTCTCCAGGTTGCGGGAGAGAGGTGTCATCCAGGATCCTCTGGATCTGGAATTCGATTTCCCTGGAGGACAGCAGCCGGCCGGCCCGGTACACCCACAGGCGGAAAAAGCGTCCCTTGTGGTACACTGCCACAAACTCGCTGTCCTGCCAGTGCTGGAGTACATCTGTGGAGGAAAGGAAAGGAAAGGAGGATTATTCCACTGGCTCATCGGTCATTGCTATCATGTGCTTGAACAATAATACTGAAGCTGGTTTTTCAGTGTAAGATGAGATATCCACAGAATTCCATCTAACATTAAACTACAGGACTCATCTGTAGCAGTAAAGTGTGTTTGTGTGTGTGTGTGTGTGTGTGTGTGTGTGTGTGTATTACCAGTCTCGACTCCTGGTGTGCGTGTTGTGTTGAACATCCTCTCACACTGAGCAGCACACAGAGGGATGACGGTGCCTGGAACACGGCTCTGATACATAGAGACACACATACATCTATTATTAATATTAATTGTAACATTCTCTTTGGCTCTGCTAGACTAGAAGAGAAGACAGTTATGCATATACAAGCATGACGACAGGCCACATATTCAGAATACTTCCTTTGTTTTTTTTCCTCCAAACAACCTTTCACATATAGCCTCAAGAGATAAGGTCACTTCGAAAACTTAAGGTGAGCACTTACTGCTCAACATCACTTGTAAAAGCTTGTCTCCTTACCAAGTGCTCACCATATCTCATTTTTACCACATAGCGTTGCAAAGCTCGTTCCAGACCCCTTGCAAATAAGCCATCTTTCCCACAAAACACACCCAAATCAACGGGGTCTTACCGGTTTGAGTTCCTCCCGGTTGACCTTGCGGCGGTAGAGCAGCAGGGCGGTGATGGTGTTGCCTGCCCTGGCAGCCTGCACCGGGGTCGGAGTCACATACAGAAAGTCCTGGAAAGCATGCACACAGGACATTAGAACTGAAACAAAGATAGGCTCTCAAGCCATCAGAACAAACGGAAGAAGAGTATCCAATTCTCTTATCTAACTGGGGACAAAAAGAAACAATACAAGATGTTTGTTAAGGGAGTTAAGGAAGTGCAGGTAGTTTCAGTGGGTGAATAGAGGTAAAACAAACATAGTAAGAGATGCTTTCATCCGTTTTGGCTCAACTTTATCTCTAAAAAGATAGAGAACATATAATACCAGACTGTATTTTTCTAAGATGTAATAATGTGGAAAAGCAGCTGGTTACCATCCCATAGTAGTTACTGTTGACCATTATGGGACCTCGGCTCCTCAAGTAGATGTATTCCTCCCACCAGTCGCTCACCTGGAACCACAACAGGACATTTAAGTTGTTCAACTCGAAACTAAACAGGACAAAACAAAACAATTCACTTCAGTCGGGTTTCCACCAAAAATATCCGGGACTTTTAGTCCCAGGAACTACTTTTCAAGGAACTAAAAGGTTCCTTCAGCCCACTGTTGTCTGCATTTCCACAGCGGCCTAAAGACCTGCGAAGATTATGCAAATTAGTCCGCTGTCGTATGAAAAAGCAACATGAGGTGTGGTGAGGGCAGTTCAGTGTGCCTGAATATAGACATTTACTGCTGCATATATTTACTGATGCACATTGGATCTAATGAATGAAATGCAGCAGAGGAAAATGAAACAAAGAGCGTCCGTTTTGAGTGTTTAGAACGTAGCTGCTGTGAAACAATCAGAATATAACTTTTCTTTCTCTCATTCACAGCACTGCCCCGCTAAACTGATAAACTGATATTGATTGTTTTTAGGTGGCTAAAATATGTTTTGTTGCTGCCCCCGTCCAAAGCAGTACATTGCTTTGCTTCTCTGCTGGTACTCCTGACTGTTTCTCCAAACCGGGGGCGTGCCGACCGTCATCTACTGTAGGTAATACACTGGATAAGTACTTCATACCAGCCCACTTCAAAAAATCCAAACTATCCGTTTAACAGCTCCCCTACTTTTTACCTGTGTTATAACTGCCCGTTTGCGAAGCCTACTTTTCAATAGTTCTTTTAAACAGTTGGAGTTAGTATTAGGATACCTCAAGAGAGACTGAGTGGACAGTTTATTATGCACTGATAAAGGAACAAGCTAAGGGGCAACACAACATTGCTTGTGTGCAGAAAATAGAGAAATGTTGACATTTCAAATTCCTTGTTTTATCCAATCAACAGTCCAAATTCAAATCCATCCAGTTTACTATAATATGAGACGGAAAAAAACTGAAAATATTCATATTTAAGAAGCTGAAACTGAAGCTGGAGAACATTTTCGCACAAAATTAGTCAACCGTTAATCAACTGTCAAAATTGTTGCAGATTAATTTGATGTCGATCAACAAATAGATAATTTGACTAATCATTTCAGCTCTAGTGTGTGACTGAGTGCACTTACGTAGTTGGTGGCCCACAGAGCTTTGAGTTTCAGGTAGCGTTGCAGGCGGTTTCCCAGGTTAGACTCAAACTGATTGGCCAGTTCAGTCATTCGTTTATACTCTGGATCAGTCAACAGAGGGCGTGCTGACATCAGATACTGAAAGAGAGAGAGAGAGAGAAAGAGAGAGAGAGAGAAAGAGAAAGAGAAAGAGAAAGAGAAAGAGAAAGAGAAAGAGGAAGAGGAAGAGAAAGAGAAAGAGAGAGAGAGAGAGGGGGGGGGCAGTATCAATCAAAATCTGGTTCTGTGGTTATGAAATTATTATCAATTTATGATCTGCAATTTCATTTCAACCTTTATATACTGTACATACATAGATACGGTATACTATGGAGGACGGAACCCATTAAATATAGAAAAAATAATATTAAAATACATTTAAAAATTAATAAAAATAATTACATCAATTAATTTAAGGGGAAATGAAAGAAAAGTAAATAAATAAATTGAACTTGAAGAATAAAAATGAATAAGGAATTAATACAAAGATAAATAAATCAAGGAGCAAATTAAAACAGAAATATCAATTCATGTCACATTTTATCAATTAATTAATGGCTGCATTTATTTTTATATTATTATTAATATTATATTATTCTATATTATTAGAATATTATTTTGCTACATGTAATTACGTATTTATTTATTTATCGAGTCATTTATTTATTTATTCATTTCATACATTTGGGCAGGTTCCGTCCTGCACAGTATAAAAGTGTGTGCCCATGAATATGTCTCAGCATGAGTACAGTACTGGTGTCTTCATGTGCGTGTCCACTCACCCTGCTCAGTGTGTCTTTGATGGGAGGAACAGGCAGATGAGGCAGAGAGGTTTGATAGCTGTACAGCAGCGGCTTCCTGCTTGATAATAATCTCAGCAGAGTCTGAGAGAGAAAGAGACGTTTTTAGAGACACTTTAACAGACGGCACTTGTATCTAATTAAAACGGAAGGAGTTGCTGTCTTTCGGTCCTTCGATTTTCTCGACAACCGCTCATCAGATCGACTTCACACTTGGCGGGTGTGTTGCTGATGACCCAAGGAATAGGGGGTCCCCCTATTAACTGTTAAACTGCTGAACGGCATGCTGGCTCTCTATCGATGTTCGTGTGAGCTTTTGCACCCAAATGACGCATATTCTCAAGCATTGCTGGGGTATGCAACTATGGCTATGTTCACACTGCAGGCAAAAGTGGCCCAAATCTGATTTGGGCTTTGACTAGGGACCCCCCCCAGTCCTAGTCAACTTTTGTTGTTTTTAAATGTGCAATGAGCTCAATAAATAAACTAAACTTGAAACTTGAGCCGTCTCGCTTCCTTCTCCTCTCTGTTAAGAGCACAGTACCTATCGGGGACTCACGAGAAAATGACAGCGGGTAAAAACAAAGTTTACGAGCTGAAGTGCAGTGAGAATTTCAATTATCCTGGAAACAGGAGCTTAGCTGGGTGGAGTTGAAGAAGATATGGGAAACTATGGATTGTGTAGTTTGCTGCAAAATGCAAGTTATTTGATAACCACTAATAAATAACAATTTGTATAGGGGCAAGTAAAACATTTACTTTTTACACATTGATTTCTGACCCACTTGTGTGACATAAAAACATTAACACTGAAACCGGCAGGTGTATTGTTTAGGACCCAAGGAAGCGCAGTATCGAGTGTGAAGTTGTTTGGATGAGCGGTTCTCGAGAAAGCTGCAAGCAGCAACACCAGACGCCAAGAAATTGGCCTGTTCTGAACAGGTCCGTTTTGAACGGGCACTGCTCTAGTGTTCACAATTTCAACACATTTTACTGGGATTATAACTAACAAGAAGATGGTATTTAAACTTTTTTAAAGCATCTTGTGCATGGTGCGGTTACAACTACCATTAAACTAAATACAATTTTGTGTCCACGACCCAAAACAATCTCTGCAGATCCGCCACCGGATGGAGCTGCGATATCAAGTAGAAGCGTGGCTTACCACCCAGACTTTTGTGGTGTTAGAAACCCGTCCGTGCTGCTCGAACATCCACTGGTGGTAGGAGAGAAGCAGTTTGAGGCAGAACCGCAGCGCCAGGATGAGGGAGAGCCACAGCAGTGTGCTAAAGACCAGCGCCGACAGCATGGTCTGACCCTGGGCGCTGAGCCCATTGAGACTGCACAGAAGGAGGGGGAGAAAACAATTACTGGCTACGTAAATACAACCGTATGTGTGTCAGGGTCCAACTTTAATGTTACCTGGAGCTCAGAGTAGGAGCAAAATAAACATGCAAAACACAAAAACATTTGAAAACCAAATTATTTGTAACTGAAGGTAGCTTAAAAACATTCGAAAACTAGACACCTAATTGTCCGGGCACAAGAGGTCCAATTGTGGTATATTAAGCTCATATGAAGAATAAGAATAAAAACAGAAGTATGTCACACATTTCATTAGCTTACGATACGATACAAATATTTATCCACTAGGGCTGTCAAAGCTCACGTGATAATGCGTTAACACAAATTTGTTTTAACGCCACTACTTTCTTTAACGCACTAATGCATCTTAGGTTGTAGCGGGCTTAGTTTTACAATGAAGATAAAACCTAAGGAATCCATTGGTACCAACCATGTCGTACTAGCTTGTCAGGAACCCACGAGTCTCCCCTTTACAGACATGCCCACTTTATGATGATCCCATGCAGTTTGGGGCAAGTCATAGTCAAGTCAGCACACTGACACACTGACAGTTTGACATGCTATGATTTGAGCATATGTTTTATGCTAAATGCAGTACCTGTGAGGGGTTTTGGACAATATTTATCATTGTTTTGTGTTGTTAAATGATTTCTAATAATAAAATATATACATATATTTGCATAAAGCAAGTATATTTGTCCCCTTCCATCTTGATAAAAGTATTAAATACTTGAAAAAACTCCATTTAAGGTACATTTTGAACAGATACAAAATGTACGATTAATTTGCAATTAATCAGAATTAAATATGGACAATCATGAAAATATTTTAATTGATTGAAGGTCCTATTATGAATATCCTGCAAAACAGATTCTAAATACCACAGATAGTACTGTAATCTTTCCAAATCAATGCACTATTACAACCATGCTGGGACAGTAATCTGTCAATGGTAATGAATGCAACTTTTTTTTTTAATTACTGTAGCAAAACGGGGAAAAGAAATACTATATCATTGCACATTCCTCATGTCACATCTCACTGATGTGAGGAAACCCAAGTAAACTCGACGAAAGTGCAACAGTGACATCTGCTGGGTAAATGAGGAAGATCATTTTTTTCAGCATCAAATAAAGCGGGAACAAGAAAACACACATGTAGAAACCTGAGTATAATACCATGTGGTATGAAAAGCAGAAGGAAATGAGACTAGACTAGATTGATTAATAGCGCTATAGGTAAGAGGAAACATATGGGTTCTTTTATTTTAGGGTGAACTGTCGCTTTAAATTGGAGCTGTCATTTCCAGCTGGCAGTGTCCGCAAACAGCAGTGTGAGACAGAGGAAATGCCACAGTTTACAGTCTCTATCACCTCCATCCTGTCCATTTTTTTTTATATCATATATCTCATTGCTCATACTTCACATTTGCACACATTCATTTCAGAATGAATATTGACAGGGTGGAATGTGGCAGGTATGTGTACGTGTGTGGTAGACGGTGAGTCAGTGGTGTTGTAAGTGTAAAGCTACAGTTAGTGAATAGACTGGTAGAGAAGTAGGGGAAAGTTCAAGTGCAGGTACCACACCCAGCCACACTACCAAACTCAGACTCAGTATTATGTGCTTAAAGGTAATGTTTGTTTAGATCAGTTAATCCTTGTTCCTGCTGCCTGTTGATAATACTTGATAGACTGGGCGTTGAAGTGGAGCTGTCACTTTCAGCTGGCAGCACTTTCAAGTATAGCTCAACCAATATTGTATTTTTGAGGCAGATACTGATGTAGATATGTTGGAGTTTAAAAAGATCTGATAATAATATATCAGCCGATTTGTTGAAAGATTTGTTTTGTTTAGTTTTTTTCTTTAAATTGTGACCAAGATATATACTAAGTGGGACATTTTACAGTGTATAAATAAACTAGTTAGTGCTCTCTGGTGGACAAACTGAAATTTCTTTTTACTTATTGGCAATATATACACAGCTGTTAGACAACAGCAATGTGATGATATGTATGTAAAACAAAAGTATGATACAATCGATAGAAAGAGTGAAAGAACATTCATGTGCTTCACACTTCTTATCTGCATCCGTCACAGCCTCACGGCATTGGAATGTCAAAGAAGCAGATGGCACCGTAATTATAAAATCTTTAAAATTGTAAACTTCGCAAAACATCAAAAAGATCAGCCAGTTTTTTTATGTTTTAATTTATACAATGGGCTAATATGAGAACCATAAAGTCAACATTTCTATCTATAAACAGAAAACTACGTTATCCTTGTTAAATCACCTCTAAACCGGAGTTAAGAAGTTAACCACATTGTGGTGCCAAGATGCTGCTGTAGACATCACAACTTCCAGCTGATTGTGAATGGCTCTCAGAGACCCACATGCGATAAGTGCCACAGAAGCATGACGTTAAATTCATGGATCACCACCTCTACATGCAAAACAGGAAAGAACAACCATATCCTGTATCTTAAAAGGGATAGTTTGGGTGTTTTTTTACCTCACAGAACACAAAAGTTGCTGTTCTACCGCTGCCTCGATCAGTTAGTTTGTTTGTGTTATTGTGTGACTTTGGTAAAGCCGAACTAACCCTTTAAAACACCAAAGTTAACACAATACCACAAACAAACAAACTGATCGAGGCAGCGGTAGACCAGCAACACCCACGTTCTGCAAAGTAGAATTACTGTTATATTCAAGCGAGTCTGGAGGCTTAGAAGAGAGCATAGATAACGGCTTCAGTTCCCCGTCAGAAAGGGCTGTCTGACGGCAAGGTAAAGCGGTAAAAATAATCTAAATATAGCGTGCACTTAAACTGATATTGATGTTTTTGGTGGCTAAAATCTGTTTTGTTGCTAACCCTGTCAACAGCAGTACATCACTTTGCTCCCGTGCTGGTACTCCCGTCTGTTTCTTCAAACTGGGAGCGTGCCAACCGTCATCTACTGTAGGTAATACACTGACTATGGATAAGTTCCTCATACAACCCCATCCCTTTAAGAAGGTAAAGATGTGTTTCTGTGTACCTTAGAGGCAGGTGTTGCTGTATCTTCGTGATGAGGCCCATGCTGGGATCCGAGCGCATGTACATGGTGGCCAGGATCGCTATGACGACAAAGAGCCAGGAGGAAGGGCTGGCAGGGTACACTCCCTTGATCACCCCGTTCTGTTACCACAGAAGAAGAAACAAAAGGCATAGTGATCAGTGAAATATTTCCCCTCTTTTACACACTGGAGCAAAACAGGTTCCTTTCACAAACAACTGGAGCCTTTTCCACTTTTTAAAAACATTTTTTTTTAAAACTGATGCTCCCTTTACATTTGTAGAGTTTTTTTCCAAAATGTATGACAATATCACGTACATATTCTGTATCCACTTGATCCAACACGTGGGGTGTATTGAGTTCATTCTTCAAGCCCAAGATGTTTTAACAGCTGTGGCATTTCATCAAATCCAATGTATGTACATTCCCCAAAAGGTAAACATGCCACATTAGTATCTTTATTGACTTTCTAATCTTGACTAAAAAAAAAATAATTTTTGTGGGTTTGAACATGTCTGGCAGGATAAGTAAAGAGAGAAACAACAACACACAGCTGCACATGCACATATCAACAGCTCTGTCTTCTGTCAACAGCAATCTGCTCACCCCAGCGGGGGCAAAATGCATGTCAGTACATGTTAGGAAAGGCTCCTTATTCCTAACATATACAGATGGGAATTTATGCCCTGTAATAAGACCTTCTGCATTTAGCTCCCCTGCGCACACAAATTACATCCCAGCACATCTCCTTCAGCGGTGTAACTACGGCAGGTGTCGTATGTTGTACTTGTGATTTTTTGACTATGGAAATAAAACTGACTTGAGGCACTTACATGAATTTATAATTAAGGGTCTTAAAGTGCTTACCAAATCATTAAATTAAAATAATGACATTGACATAGCTTAAATCTTCTGTTAACAAATACCATAGCATGTTTCTTTGTGTCCAGTTACCCATGACAACTTCAATAACAACCAAAAAAGGCACAACGTGTCACAATGCATCACCGACAGCTGTTTTTTTAAGATTGTAAAGGTGTGTTAAGATGAGTTTGTCCCATCATTTCATCATGTCGGGGCACCATGACTCAGTATAACCCATACCTCCCCTAACTGTACTGACTGATTCAGATCAAACCCAGGTTTACAGGCTCAAGGTGACTCCGTGCCGGGCCCAATCATCCGGAGTTATGCATTTTTAAAAAGACTGTATGTGACTTTTTACACATATAAATAGTTTTTTATTGCCAATGTGCAAACAGGTTGTAACCCAACATAAAAAATTAGACCTTACGCAACTTTCTGGGTTTCCTCTATCAGCCTGTAGACTGCTTTTAATGTGAAAAATGTGAGCCTGTTTTGCCGGGAAAATCCAATGGATGTGACGTCATGCGCGCTCGCTAGTGCCTGAGCAGTAGCTAACGTTCGGTTACAAATGGAGTCCGCCAACACCAACAAATGACCAGCCTCCACCACAACACGTCCTCCACGGATCTAGTAAAGCCCGTCTTGAAAAACAGGAATGTGACTGGCGTTGTGCGAAAACTAGTGTTGTGGGAGAAAAGCAGAGCCAGTGCGAAGAGTGTGCGTGTGACGGAGTGACGGCGAGTATGAGTAACGTAGCAACAGTAACGTTATAGCTGTGAACGTAGCGGTGCAGTGTGTGTACAGTTTAGGCTGTCGGTGAGTAAATGCAACAACTACTCAAGACACAAGTTCATGTGTCTTGCTTGCCTCAGACTGTTTACACCCCGATGTTAGCCCCGATGTCGGCTTAGACTCGCTTAAGGTGGGCTGACATTGAAGGTGGATCATTGTCAAACCTAATTATTAAACATCTAATCTGATTAACGCCTACACTGTAAAGTGGTCAAATTTAAACAACAAATTCAGAAATGTCAATAAAATAAAACTGGATGTCAGGTTTAACTAAATGACGACAGCATAAATGTCAAATAAAAGGAAGAGTGCGCATGCACGCACGCATGCACGCACGCATGCACACACACACAATCCTCACCCTCAGGCGGCTGACTCGTTTCTTCCAGGATCGTACTCCAGAGAGGTAGATCTGGTTCAGGGCCTGATAGGACAGCCGCAAATCAATCCCCTCTGGCGTTATGGTGAACTGGAACGCCACCGCCTGGTGGGCCTCCGCCATCGCTACGGAAACACAAATTAACAAAAATGTAAACACCAATATCAGTCCTTGTATTAAATAAATCGTTTATTAGCATACAAATCATCACTGCAGAATGTATTGTTGACTTTCGACAAACAACCAGTGTATTTTTTGTTGTGTTTACAGCATGAAAATATCCATTACTTCACTGGGACTGTGGCATCATTTGTGACAGATTATAAAACAGTAGTTTTATGACATAATCGCTGGTCTGTAGAGCTAGTTTTACGAGCCAGCAGGCCGCTCAGTGTGTTTGCTGTCTCTCTTGTGTGAACGCTCTGTGTGACAACACTTGAGTAATTTAATGTGTCAGTGGAATGTTGTTGTCCCACTGAATCCTGCTGCAGCACCAAGAATACTGAGTAAAAGCTGCTCACACTACGCTGTGGTATACAGCAGCAGGTTTAATTAAAAGCCATGCAACTTCAACCAAATATTTAAAAACAAAGCTCCACATTTTTTTTGTAATTTGCTTACATACAAAAATCACGTAACGTATAGCGTGCACGTATCTGGAAAATATCAGGTGCACTGTGTCCTACATTGTTGTGTAAATATGAATATGTCCTTATATCGCTGGCTGCTGACTGGTTCATCAATGTTGCCATGACAAATTCCTGCACTTTTACTGTGCAAGTGACTCTGATTCTTACATTAGGGAAGTGAATGTGGAGAGATAATGGTCAAACTAATAGGAAAACTAAAACTAACTAAATAGGAAACTAACTAGGGAAGTCATTTCCCTTTGTGGCTTTGTGGGTTAATATAGTGTATGAATAGAAAAATACTAACCATTCAGCTCAGGAAACACAGCGCTACATGCAGTCAGTATAGTGTGTCGTCATCGGCGTCAGTCTAATATTATTAATTATTTAATACTTGTGAGCTACTAGCTCTGGCATCATACTGGCAGCTAAACAGCATGGAGAATGTATAAGTCACTAATTGGTAGGCGATTCAATAAAATAACTGGATGCAAACAAGATGCAAAGGTATGGCCAGGACATAGACTGTTATCTTCTTTTAAAGACGTCACTATGTAAATGTAATAAACATCCATTTTATTGGTCAACAAGTTACACCATCAGGAGGACAGCAGAGCTCAATTCTGTTTCTGTAAAGTTGTATGAGCAGTAGGGCTGCACGATTACAGCTAAAATGCTAATCACAAACTGCTTTCACTTCCATGCTGTGCTACATTCCTGCTAATGTACAAATTAGGGCTGCACAATTTTGGAAAAAACTGGCATTGCAATATATTTTTTCTGCTATATTTTGCAATATGGAAAAATACAGAAATATTTATTCATTGTTAGCTACATTTTAAAGTTAAATAATTCAATCTGATGCACTTCAAGAGCAAAATTAGCAACATTAAGAAGCTACATAAACAATTGTATGCTCTTAATTTAATCATAAACACATTGGTTGTAATAGATAATATCTATACACAAAAGTGAAGCCAACACATCTCGATCACCGGCTGGTGGCTAGCTGTGATTGCGCTTGATTTGATATTCAGCAGAGTTTTCTATGAGCAGAAGGTACATTTTAAACACACATTTACTTCGTCACTTCCTGAGAGCCTCCTTGCCGGTTGGAGACGTGTAACCATGGTAACTTATACCAACCTCATGTGACCAAAACAACAATTTGTGAGAATCAAAGTCTGAATTGATTTTAATTATGCCTAGGAAAGGAAAATCATGGACTTACAAATAAATTAAAGAATCATTAATGTTACAGAGCTGTCTGTCAATGTGTGTTATGAACATTGTCATCACTACTACAATGCATTGTGGGATATTTTTGCCACCGTAGTGTCCAGCGTTGCATGCAGTAATACTTCACCAGAAATAGTATGCAATTTGCGAACTATTGGTTTCATACTAAAGTTGCGAACATACTAAAATATCTCACATACTGTTTTAGCGTACTAATTAGCATGTTGGTATGGAATTACGCAGCAACCTAGGAGTAACACCTGTAATCTTCCTACCATGACAAGTCAAAATGTCTGCAGTAGAAATAGGCTTATAAGTTTGGCATAAACCTCATTAAAGTTTATACAAGGTTACAAGGTTCATTTGTCATTTTACAACACAGGATTGCACAATGAAATGTAAGTTGTAGACCCATCATGCTACACACACATTCTCCTACTAAGAGAGCGAGTTAAAAAGGAGGCTTGAGAGACGACGTGAGAGAATGTGGACAATAAACATTCCCTGAGTCACTGCTCACTCTGAAGCAAGGTATGTTAGGAGGTCACGTATGCAAGAGAGAGGCGACAAGTCCGATGGTGCTGACTGAAACGCCCAAAAAGTGATTGAACGGCGTCCTCCGGCACAATCCACTGACAACAATCCCACTTTTAGTTTACAGGTGTGTACCAACTCCCAACAGCCCGCAATCGTATACAAAAACATTTTAAAACGAACATTACCTCCTACAGCAAGCAAGAGAACACATTTAAGACCTTTGAAAATTATATTTAATAACTTCTTAAGACCTTTTTTTTGGAAGGAAACTGAATTCAATCTTTTTTAAGACTTATTCTACTCAGACGACAATGTTTCTGGCAAATCCCGGCTTTGAAACATCACTTAACTTATCAATCACTTATAGATGTTATCACATTTACAACATACGTGTTATCGGCAACAGAAGCTTATGTTTTTTTCTAATCTGAGTTCAGGAAGTTTTGACGACAACATTTATCATTGAGCCTTCAGCAGCAGTCAGACAGTGAGTGTTGCCTCACCAATGAGTTACTGATTGGACAGAAATCTGACAGAGTCACGGCTGGCCTGGTCTGCTTTTCCTCCTTTACTTCCTGCCGTAACCGATTGAGAACGTAGACACACGGCATTCCTGTGCTGCTCAATTTTACTGACTAAAACAAATCTGTCAGGTCCGACAGCTCAGTTTGCCTAAAGACAGGAAAGCCTGAGAGCTCTCAGAGCGTCCTGTCCTGTCCTGTCACAGTATAATGCACAGCTGTTGCACATGAACAAGGCCTCGGGGCACATGGTGGATGATGACATGACAATTATACAGTTACAGTACTGTAGAAAGTAGGTTAACATGTAGTCTCTCTGAGGGCGCGCTTGTGTGTGCAGACCTCTGTCATCTCTTCCCCTTTTCTCTGTTCAGCCGAGCCATTGATCGCTGCATAGTTCACACTTCCCACAGCTATTTCACACAACTGCTTGTGTGTGTGTGTGTGTGTATATTACTGAATGAAAGAGAAAAAGAGACAGGGAGAGGACTGAAAAAGACAGAGAAAGAAAAGACAGAGTAAAGGTGGGAGGAAAAGTGTGGGCATGTTAACTAGCACACTTTAGTGCAGCGGCTAGTGCTGAGATGGGCACACAGAAGAATGCTTGTGTACTGTACTTAAGAGGACCTTAAAATGATTTACAGTCACTCCTAACCATTACTCTTTTCCTAAGACAAAATCATATAAACCCTAACCTCCTTCTAACTTTAACTAGAACTTTAAAAGAGGCAAAGACTTTGCAAAAATATCCACTGTTGCCTGGGAACTTAAGTACAGATCACACTCATGGGTGGGTGAGGATGTCTGTGGTAAATGCTACATATACATATCCTAAAGCTCGCCTTGCTTCTTGCATACCCTGCTTGCTGCAACCATCACTCAATATCATACACATATCCAAATCTAGCTACAGTTTGCATCTCTCACAGTTACCACTACTATTCAGGGCTCCAGACTAACTTTTTACATTGGTTACACTCGTGCACCTAACTTTTTCACCGCGCCTTTTGGCACCGCTTTTTTAAGTGTTTTGTCAGTTCCCCATAGGCCTACACAAAGGATGTCACGATACCAGAAATTTAGCAATCGAGACTCGATACCAATACCGGTGAAATCCAATGATTCTCGATACCAATTTGATTCCACAGTTGGAAAAAAAACAAAAGTAAAACATTAAATCTCATGTACTTCAACATCCACTCCTTTATTACCGTTTGCATAGGGTTAGGTCTGGGCGATATGGAGAAAATCAAATGCTGCAATATTTTTTACCAAATACTTCGATATCGATATTGTGACGATATTGTAGGGTTGACTATTGGTGCGTTCACAAAATAATTGGAGATTTTTGATAACTAATCATCAGAAATTTGGATATAATGACTGAATGGGTAAAGGCAAATAATAGAACAGCTAGAACAATCTGGTAAGTTCAGAAAATGACATCACTTTACTGTAATACAGCCTGTAAAACCAGGAAAAGACAACACCATATCACGATATTAAGATATCCAAAATCTAAGACGATATCTAGTCTCATATCACGATTTCGATATACTGCCTAGCCCTAATAATGTTTTTTGTTAGGAGGTTAAACGGGTCATAATTCCCTCTCTATTATCTATTTTACATTGCTGTGAAGACATCTCCTTCAAACAACTGGATTAATTCAAGTTTCTCACCAAAAACTACATTATACAAGATTACATTAGAACACATGACGATAGCGTAAGAATTTACCTTTCGCCCAATACTCATATTTATAGAGCCTGAACACTTCATAATGTAAATCAACGGCTCCCGTTAACTAGCTCTCATCCTGCCGATTTCAACACGGATTTGTTGTTCACAATGTAGCATTATCGATAGGGAGTTAACTGCGTCCCAAACAGTCTACCTACCACATGTTTACATATTACATTGGTATAAAAGTAGTGTAATGTAATGTGTGCGATGCGAGTGTGTGGTCAAGTGACAGAGAGAGATGCGCTCAGAGCAGATCAGCTGTTTGGCGATCATCAAAGCAGAGAAGAAATTAGCTGTAAAGTTGTCTCACGTTATTAAATGTACAGTGTCTCTCTCACACACTCACACTTTTTTCTCTCCCCATTTGTGAAATTAATCCTGCGACGTGTTCAAGTTTAGGCATCTTACCGGGGACTGGGGAGACAGGTGGTGGAGCATAAAATAGTGAAAAGAAGCAGCAATATAACGGATCATAAAATTAGCCATTTTGGTTCATGTTGCACAAATTGAGCAAGGAGAGATATGTAATTTCTGGCTACCATCTTTGTGTGGAAAAAGAATCGCAACTTGTGAAACGAGTTACGAATCTTTCTAATTGTGCAACAGACAAAATAGGTTTCCATCCATGTGGTTAGAAGAGTCTTTGAGGATCCTGGAAGTGACTTCAGAGCAGCTGTAAATTATTGTTAAACACATTTCAGAGGTTTTTAAATATTGTCGAGTAGACTATATATGATCAGTTCTGTGACTCAAATGTAATGATGATGTGGGAGAGGCACAAACTGGAGCTAATCCAAATCTAATAGTTGTTGCTGTGGTAACCGGCTCATTATTTAGGCTGCAAATATTTTGTCTCCAAGGGGATGTTGATGCCTGGGTCTGATGAGACAACGCAACTGACTTCTCTAGACCAGATACACACAGAACCCTGCAGTGATCTGACATCACTCAAAGAGAAACTGGTAACACTTTAAACCTAACTCTTTACTTTGGAAAATATTACCAATGGGTATTTTAATTACTGCAAGAGGAAGCAGCAACAATAATTCAATTCATGACTATTGGGTATTTGAGTAAGAGTAAGAGAGGGTCTTAAAGGGGAACTACGCCCATTTTCAAAATTCATACATGTTATTCCTTTGGTCTGCGACAGTCCACAAAATATTAGTAAACATGAACAACTCTCTCCCAAATACAAGTGTTTTAAAACTCAAACTTGTGATGTCATTGTGGAGCTGCTCCATAGACAATGAATGGGAGAGATGTTCTAGATCAGGGATTCTCAACCTTTTGTAATTCGAGGCCCACTTCTGATTGTTAAAACATTTCCGAGGACCACCTTCCCAAATAACTGAGCTATGAAATAATGTGTTATGCCATTGTCAGGTGTAATGACCCACATAGATATTTCCTCACCACACACTTTTACTGCCTTCAAAAATTGCTTGATTTTGTGTCTGCATCTCTGACACATATGTCTGTAAAGGGGAGACTCGTGGGTACCCATAGAACCTAATTTCATTGACATATCTTGAGGTCAGAGGTCAAGGGACCCCTTTGAAAATGGCCATGACAGTTTTTCCTCGCCAAAAATCAGCGTAAGTTTGGAGCGTTATTTAACCTCCTTTCCGACAAGCTTGTATGACATGGTTGGTACCAATGGATTCATTAGGTTTTCTAGTTACATATGATGCCAGTATCTTTACTCTAGTTTTAAAAGTGAGCCCACAATAACCTCTGAAATACAGAATAGCAGGTTAATCTAACCATTTGGCAGCACCTTCGCGGCCCACTAGGTGTCTCTCTGAGGCCCACCAGTGGTCCGCGGCCCAATGGTTGAGAATAGCTGTTCTAGATGACACTGAGAGCACCCAGGGGAACATTTTCTGTTTCACAACTGACAACACTACAATAAAATAAAGCTCATTTGGGTATAAAAAAGAAAACAAACATTCTGTGGGTGAACATGTAAAGAAAAATGTAAAGTTACAAGCTAAAAAAAAGATGCAAAAATGAAATTAAATGTTCAACTTCTTTAAGTTTATAACAAGAAAAATGTAAAGTTACAAGCTAAAGATGAAATACAAAGACTAAATTAAATGTTCAACCAAATGTAAAGTTACAAGCTATAAATGGAATACAAACATGAAATGACATGCATGCAATCCAAAATACATTCTTACATATATATGAAGTGATCAAGTGGCTGCCTCTCTCTCTCTCTCATATTGTGGTACGTAAGTAAGGTAGGTCGCTTATTTTGGGCTTTTTTAGGGGGGAGAGTTGCTTCTATTGGGCTTGTTTCTATAGACCTGGTTGCTTGTTTCTGTTGCGAGATCTGGCAACGCAGAAAATCAGCCTCCTACTCATTGTCTACGGACTAACTTTATACCTGATGACATCACAAGTTTGAGTTTTAGCACTGTAGTTTTTGGATTTGGGAGAGAGCTGTTTGTGTTTGCTGATCTTTTTTGGACTGTCTTAGGAATAGGAATAACATATGAATTAAATAACATATGAATTTTGAAAATGGGCGCAGTTCCCCTTTAACTTTGCCACAACACACCTGACAAAAGGTAAAGTTGTGTGTGGAATCTAGTTAAGCTACAACTTTGCTGTTTGATTCTGAATTGGCAACATAATGCTGGCAAACAGGTTTTACCTGGTGGAGAGGAAAGGCAGGTGAGGTGGACTGTGAGTTCATCCAGACGGGCTCAGCGAGTGGGCAGGAGGGCGGGGGGGAAGAAATGCAAATGCATGTCACAGGCCAGCTCATGTTGTTTTAAATGTGCTATAGAAATAAATTTTACTTTACTTGACTTGCTTGTTTTCTCTTATTGACCTAGCTGACTGAAATCAGCTCTAATATCTGACTTATATATTTTTATATCTTGTGTAGTGTATGCAACACCATAATTAGCCAGCTAATTATCTGTTATAGCCTGTCATGTTCCAGAAAATGTTCTCATTTGAATGTAAAATTACATTGCTATTATTTCAATAGGCTTCTTTGTATTATTTGAATCTAACATTTACATTTATTTTCCATAACATTAACAGGTTGCCATTTCCATAAGTTAGGCCTATTTAGCTTTATAGCTGTAAAGTAACTTAACAAACACAAATACAAAGTAGATACAAGTAGTGTTAGCAAGTGTGTTATTTAATTATTTATGTTTCATTGTATTCTGTTGTATATGTTGTGAATTTCCTTGGAAAGCACTTTTGTGCTTTGGGCTTGAAAAGTGCTCTACAAATAAAATTATCATTATTATTATAAATGCGAGTGCACATACAATATTCACATGTTTATCTTAGTGTAATGTGGAGTAAATAGTCTGTCTATTGTTTAGTAGAGGCACCAAGAGGTTAAACTGTTTATAGGATAAAAAAAACACTTTCAACATTTTTGTTTGTCTGTTTTCTCTTATTAACAAGAAATTAGGTCTAATATCTGACTTATATTGTTTGTAGGGAGACCGGGCGTTTTCTGTTAGAGCCCCACAGCTGTGGAAGTCCCTTCTGGAGGAACTCAGGCTGGTAAACTCTGTTTCTTCTTTTAAGTCATGCCTCAATACCTACCTTTACAGGAAGGCTTTTTATAGCAACCCCTTGTTTTAAATTTCATTACTGTTGACTTTTTGTACAAAAGTCTTATGTTCAACATTTTATTTTGGCCTATGTTTTTATGTTTTTATTCTGTATTGTTTTTATCTTGATGTTTGTACTACTTTAACTTATGTAAATCACTTTGTAACTATGTTTGGAAAGGTGCTATACAATTAAAGTTTATTATTATTATATTTCTATCTTGTGTAGTGTATGCAACACCATAATTAGCCAGCTAATTATCTGCTATAGCCTGTCATGTTCCAGAAATGTTCTCATTTGAATGCAACGTTACATTGCTGGTATTTGAATAGGCTACTTTGTATTATTTGCCTCTAACATTTACATTTATGTTTCCTATAACGTTTAACGCTCTCAGTTAACTTAACTTAATTTCAATAAGTTAGGCTTATTTAGCTTTATAGCTGTAAAGTAACTTAAACACAAATACAAAGTAGCGTTAGTAAGTGTGTCAGCCAATCACAGGCGGACTTGTTTGAATGTGGCTGCAGACCAGTTTCCTTTAAGGAAATAGTTAACATGAAGTAACGACGCAGCCATGCAGCTCTCCATCACTACTCCAACACGTTGCTGTTTATGGGTGGAGAGAGAGACACACCCACAGCTACCAAAATACAATAGCCACAAATAGTTCAAATTCAACACACTTCTGTATATACTTCTGTAAAAAAGTACAGTGTACTGTACTAGCATGCATGCATTGTAGCCTGAATGCAACACACAGTGGTCCATTCATGCTCGGCAACATCTCCACACCCAGCGCGCAAAAAGAAGCACAAAAGAATACATTGAATTGAGGAAAAAGTGAGTCAGCAGCTCGGTGAGAGTTGGTTAAATACGATTAAAATAGTACCTGAAGTGTCTTTCGAAGAGTTGAGAAGGTTTGATAAGAGAGAGAAAGGTAAAGGCACCCCTCCCTGCTGTCTGCAAGTGAGTGAGAGCAACCAGTGAACAGTGAACAGAGAGAGAAAGCTGCTGCTGCTGCTGCTGCTGCTCCACCAACAACAAGGAAGAGCAATCACTGCCAGCAGAACAAAGATAGGAAGAGTGTGAGAAGATGACGCACTCGGAGAAAAATATAGAGGGGCTGAACTGTTACTGTGTAAATGTAGGCGTTAACGTCGACGCATGCGCTGTAACTATAACCATGAATTTGCTTTTATAAGATATGATGAGATAAAATAAGGTAACTTTATACATCAAAGTGGCAAAGTAGTGCAGTCAATGTTTATACACATAAATTAAAATACAAGTAAAAAAAAGGACAACAAAGGTAAACATAAACATTTAGCTATTATGTAGCTACAAGAAGGTGAGAGAAGATAAATATGTTTAAAAAGTAGGTTATATATATAAAAGGCTACAACAATGAACAGCAGCAAACAATGTCTAAAATGTGTTTGGTGTTCAAAAGTTCCTCTCTAGCAGTGGTGGAAGAAGTACTCTGAGTAAAAGTAGTAATACTATATATATAAATACTCTGCTACAAGTAAAAGTTCAGCATTCAAAATGTTACTTAAGTAAAGTAGAAAAGTAATAGTAGTATAGTGTAGTACTAAAAATAAAAGTACTCATTATGCAGGAATAATATATATTATATTATTGTATTATAATTATTGATGCATTAATGTGTTTGTCACTTTAAAGGTCGCTATATTTAATGACCGTGAATTTCACCAATGGATCAATGAAGTATTTACCCATAATAATACATCATCATTTATTTGTTTATTATATTTTGAATTAATAATCTGAATCTGCCAAGTGACTAAAGTTATCAAATAAATGTAGTGGAGTGAAAAGTACAACATCTGCTTCTCTGAGATGTACTGGAGTAGAAGTATAAATAGCATAAAATTGAAATACTTCAGTAAAGTATAAGTACCTGAATGTAACAGAAGCATATGGTATAAGAATGATATGATATAACATATGACAGTAGACAGTCTGTAATATTATTGTACAGTTGGATAGTGTAGTGGATCTGTAGCATGGTATAATAATAATAATAATAATAATAATAATAATTGTGTATACAAAAATTAAGACTTTTTTAGTTTTGTTTTGTTTTTACAATTTGTACTGGACTGTGGGGTAAATGCATCTGCAACACAATTTATCAAATTAAAAATATAGTTTGTTCCACTCATTTTTTGAGTTCACACATTTCATTGTACGAAAACGCCTCAGGACACTGTGTTAATGTCAGAGTGAGAGCTCTTCTCTTTTTATTTCTGTCTTGTGGAAGCTTCAGCCATAGAGACCCACCCACTCCTGGCACATGGAGGATGTAATACATCTCTGCTGCCGGTTAATCCACCACAGGATGAGACCGTCCCGGTGTGACCTCTCTGTTGACTTGGCCATATTCCATAAACTATATAGAATATATTACATAGAATAATTGTAAATTTAAGATAGATGTGTAATTGAACAGGCCAGAGCAACATCACTGCAAGCCTCCCTGTTTCCTGTTCCCCTTGACCTACTTCTTTACCCAAACTAGAAAAATCTAAATAAAAATGTGAAATTAAAATAAAACACAGAGAATCAAAAGCTCACTTTTAATTATCCTTTACTTGGGAATTGCTATTATGATCACTTCATCTCAACTCTGAATATTATCCCCATATTTCTATTCAGGACACCACCTGATGAATTACCATTTGAAACTTTACTCTTGATAGACTTTATGACTTTATGATAGCCTAATCACTGCATGCAGACATACACATAAATAGTCCCTGTTCAGTCCATTTTTCCACTTTAAAACATAGGCCACACCGTGACGGTTGAACATGGTCGTAGACCGGATTTTCGAGTTGTGAAGTCAGTTCAGGAGTCAAAATTCTCCCAGCGCAACCCACTCCCCCTTAAAAAGTTTTTGACTAGGCACTAAAAAGTTTTTAAAATGTTCAGATTAATATGTTTGCCATTTCATTTACTTATTAAACTGTTAACATTATATATTCTGTATATTTTTTTCTTAATTATTACATGATGATCTAAGTGCTGTTTGAGGGCTTGACACTCACTGTAAAAAAATATGCAAATTTAAGACAATTAATTATCATAATTAATTCATTTCACAAAATATGCTTTGCCTCCATTAACTTTCTTGCCACTCTTATGTCAGTACGGTAAATAATGCCAGATAATTTTGTTAAACTGTTTTTTCTTTTTTTTAATTAACTGGCTTGTAATCATTCAGTTGGACGACATTATTTTATAAAAAAGATGTCAAATCATCAATATACGATGGAATATTACCAGCATTGTACTGTATACATAAAACTTTATACATTACTGTACAGTCTTTATGAAACAACAAACAAGATATAACGTGTTATTTAGTGAGCTTTAGAGGTGCTGGTTAAATTTTTTTTAAATAAAATAATTACAGAGCCGGGGGAGGGGGTAATGTTCGGAGAATTTTTAGATTAAAGTGGCAAAGTTACGATTCCAACTTTTTATCTCCTGCATTTACAACTTTATGATCTCGTAAATTTGTGAGTTTTTTCTCTTAAATTTAAGACTTCATAATCTCACAATTTTCTTTTTTTTTTCTTGGAAATTTGCCACTTTAGTCTCAGAGAATATCCACGTTTCTTTCCTCGTTAATTTACCTCTTTATGATCTCTCAATTTTGGGATTTCTTTTCCTGTAAATTTGCCACTTCAATCTCAGAGTATATACACATTTTTTCTCATAAATTTATGACTTTATAGTCCTGCAAATTTGTAAGTTTTTTCTCGTAAATTTGCCATTTTAATTTAGAGAATATCAGAGTTTTTGTCTCGTAAATTTAAGACTTTATAATCTCACAAATTTGTGAGTTCTTTTATCGATAATTTGCCACTTTTAGCAGAGAATATCCAAGATTTTTTCTCGTAAATTCCGATTTTATTATCTTGCAAATTTGTGAGTTCTTTTTTCGTCAATTTACCACTTTAATCAGAAAATATACATGTTTTTTTCCCGTAAATCTATTACCTTAATCTCAGAAATTCCGAGTTTTTTTTCTTGAAATATTACCCTCCTCCTCCCGGCTCCGTAATTATTATTTTTTTTTTTTACCTACAAGAGTCCTCCTTAATCAACCCTAAATTCTACAGAAACATACAGAGAACGTGGCCTAAGTGTCTTCAGTGGCAGCTACGGCTCTTTGCTTGAAGTCTTTATAACAACCAGGAGAACTTAAATAGTAATTTTACCATCATTCCAAGTAAGGATAATTACTGTACAATGAAACAGCATCCACATATATTTCCATTGTTGTTTATTGGTCAGTATTTCTCACAGGCAATAATAATCATTGTCATAATAGTGCACTTTTCCTTTTTTGTAATTATACTACAGACATTTCTCTTCGTCGTTGTCGTCGTCATCATCATTTATCGTGTTAGCTGTTTTCTCGACCCACCCTCGCCCACACGCTTCCCTCGACTTTTTTTTTATGACGTAAGAAAATCCTCCTTCTACTGTGTGGAGTGGAGGTTCACAAGATGGGGAGGGAGGAAGGGGGGGTCATATGGGTGGAGGTGTGGCGGGGCGGGGGTGGGGGTGGAGGGGAACATGGGCGGGAGACGAGAGATTATAGTCGAACAATTCTAACTGCAGAAGAAGAATGAGCAATAATAACGATGAGAGGAAGAGTCGTACGGCGACTACAGTGTCGATAAAAGATAGTGTACATAGATATGGATGGCATACAATGGAGACGGAGACAGGCATACAGTGTATACAAATGTATACAGCGTCTGCGTTGAAGTATACAGTGTATAAAATGTATACAAGGGGAGGGGGACGATTATATAAGGGGGTGAGATATGTGCAGTCGGGACAAGAGTGGGTGTGGAGCGGGAGTCGAGAGATACAAAGAGGAGGAATGGGGGGTGTAGAAAATGTAAAGTGAATGGGTGGATGGGGGGGGTAAAGGAAGAATGAGTGAGGGAGGGAGGGAGGGGTGAGATTTCTTTCAATGGAAGAGTTTTGCGAGCGGGGGGGAGTCTCTCAGCCGCAAATGTGCCAAGGGTCCTGTTGTGTCTTTGACTGGATTTTGATGCAAAGTTTGCTCAAAAATCTGCCTTTCTTTCTTTCCTCTTTATATCTTCCTCCCTAAAAGTGGATGTGAGGTGAACTTGACTCTGACGTTGTGTTTTTTTAAAAAAAAAAGACTATGACATAACTCTCTTTCATGTATGTGTGTGGCCTCACTGCTGGATTCTCTTAAGGGGCCCACTTAAGGAGCACCAGGATGGGAAGAGAAAGATTAAGAGATAGTGTGTGGGGGTGGGGTGGGGTAAACCACATTTAAATCTACTGTTAAACAAGCTCAGACAGAATTCTCTTTTTCTTGATTACGTCCACCAAGCCAATAGCTTTCCCAAAGCTTTCTAAAAGTATTCCTGAAACCATGCCAAAACCTGACCCGTGGCTACGATGCACTTGTCAGATAAGGTATTCTGAAAAAAGTTCAGTTTGCATTTGATGTGTGTCTTGGATGTCAAAATTCAATTGCTAACCACATTTTCCAGTTTCCCAGGAATCTGTGAAAGACTAAAGAAAGTACAGAAACTGGCCGTTAAAGCCTCTGTTGTTTCTCTCCATTGTTGTTCAGTAGTTTCAGATTAACTGTGCTGAATGTGAAAGAGACTATTGAAAGTCAATTGGGAATGTGGAATGGTTTCACTGGAGTGTCATGAATAACAACAGTGTTTCACAGGGAATGAATATGACAAGAAAATACGTTTGTGTTTGCAGTCACTTAATGAATCATCTAAGAGTCTACAGCCATGCTAGCAGCTCTGTGAGGCTTTAGGCACAGCGGTGCTTTGAGCTAAATGCTAACTGATGTTTATCATGTTCGCCTTCTTAGTTTAACTTGTTAGCATGCTAACATTTGCTAGTTAGCCATGAACACAAAGTACAGCTGAGGCCGATGCGAATGTCAGTTTTGCAGGTATTTCGTCATGAACCAAAGTATTGGACACATCTGAATTTTGATCGATGACTGTGCTAGATGAAAAAGTCATTAGGGTTCATTCTCTAGGGATCGTGAATTGAGATATTTCACCAAAGTTGTGGACCCACGGACAAACTGGCATCGCCATCCAAAGAGTCGCGCCACGAGTGTTTCGTACAGATGCCTTTGATCTAATTATGTAACAAATTCAGCAGCTTAGCATTCTGCTCTCTTTTGCCTTAGGTGTGACTAAGAAATAGGAGTAGAACAGACATTGAACTGTGGTCATTTGAATAGTACAAAAGAAAACGGTGATTGTTGGTCGTTGTTGTGGTGACAACACGTCAGTGGGGTCGTATTTTTTGCAGCATCAATTTTTTGAATGTTAAACAAAAAGGAGAAGAGTTGTTTTTCAGTTTTTTTCCTCAGGGAGACCTGGTTCACTCTGCAGTGTCAGCCGTCTTGAAAGTAACATTTCCTTGTCTAAACCCATCTCCTGCTTTTCAATTCATGGAAAAAAAAGTCACACTTTCAACAAATACATGGCAAATAAATAAATAAATAAATACATAGATAAATAAATAAATACATTTTCAATAAATATATGGAACAAAAATATGTTGACACTCTTGCAATAATTTCAAAAGAGTTTTTGACATTCACACGGTTGGCGCCGCCCTCTATTTTGCTGGTGGCAAACACGAAAAAGTATTTAAAAACAAAAACACACAGAAAGACAGAAGCAGAGTAGAAAAAAAGAAGGTATGGAAAGTAAAAAATAAAACAAGCTAAATTTCATTCTTCATGTGTGGCTTCATTTTTCCTCTCCCCCCTCCAGGCAGTATGTATGGAGGGCCGCAAGGGTCACGGAAATAGTAATAAAGCATGTCATTAATTAATAACTCATTGTACAATAAAAATAGGCATTAATAAAGTTGTTCACAAATTAACTTATAAATCTATGAATAAATACAGTAAATCACAAAGTAATTAATAATTTGGCATTTCAATAGGCAATAAAAGAGGAATTATACAAATAATTTACAAATTAAATATGAATCCATCAATAAATAGTTCATATTAAAAAGGGATTTACGAAAACACAATAAAACCCATCAATAAATACATCATTTAAAAATACATGAATGCATGAATTCCTAAATAAATAATGGAATTTAAAAATTGAATTAAAAATGGAGTTTAAAAAGAGAAATTAATAACACAATTATTTATTATTTATTAATGAATTCATTAATGCATTTTAAATGATGTACTTATTGACTGTTTTATGTTGTTTTTGTAAGTCCATTTTTAATATGAACTTTTTATTGATGGATTCATATTTAATTTGTAAAATAATTTAATAATTCCTCTTTTTATTGCCCATTGAATTGTCAAATAATTAATTACTTTGTGATTTAATGTATTTACTCATAGATTAATTAATTATGATTAAGTTAATTTTTAAACAAATTTGTTAATGCCTATTTTGATTGTACAATTGGTTATCATATAATGACATACTGTATTACTATTTCCGTGACTCTCGTGGTCCTCCATACTATGGACTATACTATCCTATACTATGTGTGCAGAGTTTTTCTGACAACATTCACACACCAGAGTTCCTTTTCTTTCTTGCTATCTCTTTGTTCCTCTTGTGAAAAGTACATTTTATTTGTTCATCTCCCTCCATCTTTCCTTTCAGAGAGGCAGAAGAGGCTGAGCCTTTAGTTGTGGTTTCTTCATCTATTGTTAAACATAAAGGAACATAGGATTGGTTTTGGTTGCCTAATTGTGGGTCGAAAATACTTGTTTGTCCTGTTTGACCAGCCTCTCCCCTTTTCACTGCTATCCTCTAAGTTAGCTTAAAATCTTGGCTGCTAGTTTTTCTTCTGTCCTTCCTTTGCTACCAAATAGATAACCTACCTGTTGCTAGCTATCCTCTCTTTAATCTCCATCTATCTATTCATCTCCCTCTCCTCCGGTGGGGGTTTTCACTTATGAGACATTCTACCTGTGATGTGACTAGTGTCCTCAAAATGGGGCTAAAATCTAACTAGCTATCCACTTTTTCCTCCTCCATTAAAGGCAATACGGTATCATAGCTTTATCAGTGTAATTCAGAAATAATTGTGGGGATTTATGCTTCTCAAACACTCAAGGAAAAGGTGTCTTGTCTGTCTTATTTTGATATTCGCCTAGATGCAGCGCTACATTACGTAGACTACGTCAGATCCATTCTCCGTCATTTCTTTCTCTGCTCTCATACGATCTCTTGATTGTTAAAGTAACCGAATTAAAGGGATAATTCGGGTGTCTTGAGTTGTATGAGGTACTTATCTATAGTCAGGGAATAACATACAGTAGATGACGGTTGGCATGCCCCTATTTTTTGTGAAACAGACAGGAGTTACCACATGGGAGCAAAGCAATGTACTGCTGTGGACGGGGGCAGCAGCAAAACGTATTTTAGTCCCACCTAAAAAAATCAATATGAGTTTAAATGTGCGCTACATTTAGAATATTTTCACCGCTTTACCTTGCCGTCAGACAGCCTTTTCCGACAAGTAACTGAAGCCATTGTATCCATCTGTGCTCTCTTCAAAGCCACCAGACTCTATTGAAAAAAATAATAATTTTACCTCTCAGAACTCAGGGGTTGCTGGTCTCCTGCTGCCTCAATCGGTTAGTTTGTTTGTGATATTGTGTGATTTTGATGAATCCAAACTAACCAAAGTCACACAATAGTACAAACAAACTAACCGATTGAGGCACCAGCAACTCTCGTGTTCTGCGAGGTAAAATTACAGGTTTTTTTCAATGGAGTCTGGTGGCTTTGGCAAGAGCATAGATAACAGCTTCAGTTCCCTGTCAGAAACATAGACTCTATAGCTGTCTCATGGAAAGGTAAACCGGCAAAAGAATCCTAAATATAGTGTACACTTAAACTGATGTTGATTTTTTTTAGGTGTCTAAAATACGTTTTGCTGCTGCCCCCGTCCACAGCAGTACATTGCTTTGCTTCTGTGTGGTAACTCCTGTCTGTTTCTCCAAACTGGAGGCGTGCCGTCCGCCATCTACTGTAGGTAATACACTGACTATGGATAAGTACCTCATACAACCCCACTTCAAAAAATCCAAACTATCCCTTTAAGTTATCTAATTATCTAATAGATAAAAAAATCCACTTTAACAATCAAGTCTAAATCAAGACTCTTCCTGTAATTCCTTCTCATAAGACATCCTCGTTTTGTTGCTTTGCTTCGTCTTCATGTTTGTTTCGGTCAGGTGATGTTGAGGAGACTTGATGATCCAGGTGACAGTTGGCTGGTCTGAAAATGATAAAAGAGAATGACTCAAGGGGCTCCGTCATCGGCGAATATCTTCCTGTGCCATTTCGACTGACTGATGGAGGTTTCCTGTTGGATTTGAACCATGTGTTGCATGTGATTGGTCGGTGGGAAGGTCATGTGCTTTCTTGATTCGTCGTAACGGGTGAACAACGTGTTTCCCTGGCTCTGAGCTTTTCCTGTATTTCTCTGGTAAGGTGGGCCTTTTTTTGGACATCCTGTCTTCGGGCTCGTCCCTCCGGGGTGAAGATGCCCTTGACGGCTGATTAGAGATCAGCTGAACTTGCCTCCGCCACCCCCACAAGTATACATTTCTGCCAAAATCAGCCATTTGTGGGGAATTCTCTGTCATATCCCTAGATCAGCTTCAAGGAAAAACTTCCCCCCTCCTCCATCCCATTGCTTTGGAATAATGGTAGGAAGCAAGGCAGGAAGTAAGGAAATAGGAAAGGAAAGAATGTGGGAAGGATTGAGGGAAGGAAGAGAAAAAGGCCAGGCAGATGACCCTCGCCTCTCTTCCGCAACATTCTTTTCAGGGATGAGACTGCGTCCCGTTGGACGATGAGAGGAGTCTGGTCTTGTCTTTCCCCGACCCTCGCCTTTGCAAGGAGGTCCCGCTGCCAGTCCCGCTTCCGCTCCCCCCGTCTGCCGCGCGCTGCTCCTTCTCTCCCCGGTCCCGCTCCGATCCGCTTTCGGAACGCCGGGAGTTCTGACGCGAAGGGGTGCTGGGCTGGCGGGAGAGCTGCCCGTTCTTCTCATCTGAGGGGCCAGGGGTAAAACAAGAGAAAGAAGACGTGAAATAAACTACTAAAGTGCTGGTACATGTAGGGATGGGTGCTGAAACCCGGTATTAATCGGGCACCGGTGCTAAATCATTAAAGACCGGAGTATTGATAAGCTGAACCAGGTGAAGTCAAGATAACTACGACAACTACGCTCGTTACTCTAAGTGCAATAAAACCTTCGAGAATAAAAAGCCAATACTTTAGCCAATACTTTATCAATACACCTGTTCAACACTTGCTCGATGTTTCAATTTGCTCTGTCCGTAGTCTCTCATCCACCACCGCTATGTTTTAATACGAATTGTTACAAACAAGCTGAAACCAAAGCTGTCTGTATGTAGTCTAACTGTTTAGCTTAGTTTGCTACGTATCTTAAAATTATTGTAAACTAATCTGTTTTGCTAATACTAATTTTGTATTTTTTTTAAATAGTATATTAAAAAGCAATTATTTAGTTATGAAAAAGAACGACTGTCAGTAAAGAACCGAACCAATAAGGAGTATCGATAAAATCCTAATGATACCCTCGGTACATGTAGTTTGTATTGTGTGTGTGTGTGTGTGTGCTTACCAGCCAGTGCCTGCACAGAAGGCTGATCATGAGTACTCAGGAGCTGAGCCTGAATCGTTTCCACCACTCTCTTGAATCTACGACTGGGACCTGAGAGGAGAGAGGATCAACTTGTCAATCATTTCAGGTTGCCCTGGCTGAGGGAGCATTATTTTTATGTCTCTTAAAGGTACAGTGTGTAGGATTTGGCAGCATCTAATGGTGAGGTTGCAGATTGCAACCAACTGAGTACCCTTCCGCTCACTCCTTATTTTCCAATTAGCAAGTAACCTTTTTGAAATGTCTTTGGAATTACTGCCAAATTACCCCAATATTTACCTCAAAATGTATCGAAAATTACTTCATTATAAACATTATTTAATAATTATATTGCGCTATTTCCCGATAGCTGGTAATTTATTTGATACATTTGCAGGAAAAAAATACAAAGTTAATTGATATGCTTTATTTTTATGTCTGCTGATAACTAGATAATAATTAGCAAATAACTTCTTTGAAATTTCTTTAAAAAAACAAAACAGAATCATTACATTAGCTACCAAGTTACATTTGTGTAGACAATAAGTCACACAATGGTGAGGTTTTTGCCTGATCAGAAGTGTCTTCTATTAGTTTTTGGTTTACCACCTCCGATGAAGAGCAGCACACAGCCACTTCTCAAGCCTGTTTTAACCATTCAGGCCCTATTTTAACCATTATATGCTATTTTAGCATATAATTATTCATTCTTTTTTATTATAAATTAATTTTCACTAAATTTTGAGGTAAATATTGGGGTAATCTGGCAGTAATTCCAAAAAAATTCAAATAGCTTACTTGCTAATTATCACCTAATTACCATGAAATTTGCAGACCTGTAAAATTAAGTGTTACCCAGGATCTTTTTAAACCTTCAATAACTGATTTTGGCCACTTGGAGGCAGCGGAAACGAGTTGTGAACACAACAATGAGGTATTATCACCGTTCCTCAGGGAATAACCGCTTTCTCACCAGAATAACCGGAAGTTCCCCCCATAATTGACGCAAGGTGTCATGGGACGAGAAATAATATAGATACACACTCATGCTGTGCAGGGTAACAGGGGGCTTGAGACCACCCCAGCTCATATTTGGCCAGAGGCAGGGGGCACTCTGGAAAGGTCATCAGTCTATCACAGAGCTAATACATATAGACAACTATACACTCACATTTGCACTCGCAGGCAATTTAGAGTATCCAATTCACCTAACCTACATGTCTTTGGACTGATATTGCTTTTATATTTTTCATATAGCCTAGTCTCTTATAGCCAGACCTATCTCCACAGCGCTGTGTCAGCGCTAAAGAAAGGTCTGGCTCCACACATTATCATTCTGCTGTAGGGGAAAAAACATTCTGTCTTATTATATTTCTTTAAACCAATCACAACCGTCTTTGGCAGCACTAAGCGCAGGATGCAGTGGTGGTGCCCTTGCAAAATAGATAGCGCAGGTAGCAGAAGGGGAGTAGAATGCCAGCAGAAATAGGTGACCATATACCCACAGTCTGCATCCGGTGAGTCAGATTACATATAACCATACCCAATAAACATATACTACTACAAAATACTAAAATTCCTAAAAAAATCATGTAAAATTCCACAACTTATATATGACTTATCTAAGTATATGTCTTTTTTGGGCCAGCTTTGTGCTGCTGTGTCTATCTTCCCTACGAACACATCCTCCTACCTGTTATTAGAGTGAAGGTGACGCTGTAGATGCCCATCTCTCGTCTTCCTTCGCTCGCTGCTCGTTCCCTCTCTCGCTCCCTCTCTCCCTCGGAGAAAGCAATGTCCACCTATAGGAGAGAAGGACCATGCAGCCATGAGTTCATGATGCTCACACACAAAGACCAAAGATTGTTAACCCTTTGAACTCTGCAATAGAAATGCTCCAACAGTGCCTACATTGGTATTTTTGCTTATTTTTTGTTGGAGTGTCTTCAAATGCTTCGTACAACCCAAGCTAAAGGGTTATGTAAGTTCATAAGCCATAATAATTGATAAAAGTATTGAAATAGTGTTATAAATTAAAAAAAATACAAAAATCTGTGTTTGCATCAAATTTGAATAAATAAGCACATAAAACCTATTTTTCTAAACAATTCTGAATGTAGAAACATGAACAAAATATTTCTCAACAAAACTATCATTACACACAACTATGTAAATTTTTTAGTTTTTGACAAATGCTTATTTTTATGAGCAGAGTGCAAAGGCGTTAATAGTTTCGTTTCGTTACGTTACGTTACATCATCATGAGTGTACAACATGATGAACAATCTCCCGCGGCCATTACAGTGCAGTACTCTATATTTAATAATATATATTTCACCACGTTTTGCACCGCATGTAACACAACGTAATGACATCATCACAAGCGTACAACGTGATGAAGTGAAAGATAGATGCTTTGCTTTCCGCTGCTGAAAGAATGAGCGGGAGGCCCGTTTTGAAAAGGTTAAAGTGCATGCATTCCTACGATGGATTTTCACTTTAGAGCCTCTATGTGATAATTATTAGTTTGTGTGTTTCTTTCATTCCTTTCATCTCAGTGTCCCTGAGTTGGATCTGTTAGGTTTTCAATACTACCACTGGGGGGCACCAAAGTTGGACATTTTCAAATTATCCACATAGTGGCTTTAAGGATATAGCTGTAAAATGAATGAAATGCTCTCAATTGTGAACCTATATAACTTTAAATTCAAACCAGAACAAAAAAAGCATGCAATATCAAATCAAATATCATTTGATTACATGGATGTGTATTTGTTGTATTATATATACAAACATAATTCATTGAACTTGCTTAAATTCTGCTTAAATTTTGGCTAAAGGCTGCTTGAAAGTATTAGATTGTATGCCAGTATTAGATGTAAATCATTGAATCTGTTGACTAGAATTTCGTATAAACTTCTGTGGGTTCAGATGTTGCATGTCCAGCTAACATGTATTTTAAAGATGGAGATTTGAGTGTTGTTGGATCTCAGGGCTGAAGAGGTAAAAAATGTAATCATACTTGGAACTTGACAGGTTTCTGGAAGACAGAGGGGCCGCCAGAGGACTTGTACTCTGCCCGGAAACTGTTCTGAGACACCACACTGTGGCTGAGGGACGGGATCTGGAGAGGCAAAAGAAAAGGGTGACGCTCAGTGAAAAAGATTAAATATTCAATCTGCGCCTTTGACACCACAAGTGGTATTATCTCGTAATGCTGGAAGTTGTCGAGGCTTATCTGAGCTCCATGGCACTCACTGAGAGAAAGGCATGAACGATGTCAGCCTTGATGGAGCTGAGCGGCTTGTCTCGGATCATAACAAAGATCTGCTCCTCTTTCTCCAGGCTGATGAAGTTACCGAACCAGGACTTCTTAGCCAGTCTGCAAATAAACACGTGTTAGATACGTGACGGATGAGTTCCATTCACACAATTCACACATTATGAGTACAAATCATAAAACATTCATTTGGGTTGGATGTGTTATTTTTAACTGGCCTATAATGAGACACTCGCGTCACGGAATTGGCTATTTATAGCATTTTGGCTATACACTTAAATTTGGCAGAAAAAAATCTAAGCAATGAGAGAACTAATGCCCCCTCAACAAACACATACACGAACATTAACTCTTAACTAAATAATTCCAGGAGGTGGGGGTGGTGGAGGGAAATGCAACAAACGGCATAACATCAAAATGAGTAGTTAAAGTGTCATTGCTATGGATATGATTGGAGGTTACTAGTCAGCTGGTAGCCAATCAGCTGGTGAATGAGCCAGTGATTATGAAGCATGAATGAAATAGCTGATAACAATCAGTTAATGTGGATTTTTCTGACCAGTGTCCGGAGTAAACTAACGCTCCATTAATGTGAAATAGAATATAGACAAAAAATTATTGTGTGACTCCTTTGATATAGAAATACAACATGAACTGTCTGAGATCAACAACACACAGGACCGCTAAATCAATATGGTATAACTCCCATGGTGAAGACTTAAAGACCCCATATTGCAGAAAGTGAGATTTCCATGTCTTTTTTGATTATAAAGTAGGTCTGGGTGCTATGTAAAAACTGTGAGAGTATCAAAACGCTCAATCCACAGAGAAAGGCATTCAGAAACTGTGCCTTCAAACGAGCCGTCAGGACTTCCGTAAAGTTGTGATGTCACAACTATACTATACAGTATATAGGGATGTCACGATACCAGAAATTTAGTAGTTGATACCAATATCAGTGAAAATCTGTTCTGAAGCTTGAACGCATGGGAGCTCTAAAGGCTCCTACATGGACCGTGTAGTGATATTGTTTTGTCAACTAACAAACTGTTGAAATGGTGTATTGCACTAAGATAGAAAGAAGAGAACGACAATGTGTGGACTTACTCTGGACTGGACTCTGGAGTCAAACTGGACATGTCCTCAGATGTAGGGACTAAAAAAAGGAAAAACAGAGAGAGTGAGAGAGAGAAAGAGAAAAGGAAAAGGGCAGTGAATGTTGATGACAGGCGCTAATCTAATTGCCCTTATTACAGATTATCACAGAGACATTAGTCAACACAGCTGCAGGCTACAGTGCTGGGGCACGTGGTAGTTTCTTGGTAATAATAGATTGTATCTTGGATGTGAATGCAGAGTAGATGGTTATTTAAACTGTTAGCAGAGCATCAAGTTCACATTGATGGAGAAACATGTTACTCCATCGTACAGATGCGATTTTTAGGATGTATTATCTCAACCATAGTATAGTATATATAGATAGACGACGCCTCTCCACCTCCTCCCACTGTACAAAAGTGAAGCCATCTTGAGATTTTGACGTCATTTGGAGCCAGAATCTGTGCAGTAGTGATCTGGGGGCTGGAGCTGCGGTATCAAGGTCCCGCCCACACCCACCCCAGCCAATCACGAGCCAAGCCTGGCCGTGACTTGCTAGCGTAAGCCACCTAGCTGCTACGTTAGCACCATGGTAGCTGTTTGGCTAGAAAGACACAACAACTAACCATAATATCTCTATGACTACATTTATGATCAAACTGACACGTTCTATTACACAGACTGTTGACGGATATGGAGAGTTAAAGTTACATCTCCTCTCGCACAATTCCTGAGCCTCCGGCTGCGTGACTACTTCACTCAGAGCAGCTGTCAATCATGACGTCTCACCGCCTTTTATAGCATCAAATAACTAATTAAATCCAAACTTATCAGAAATATGAACACTTGAACATACATTAGTGTGATAAGAACTACCTAAAATGACAGAAACCATCGTCCATGCAGCCAGCCACCAGGGGGCGATGGAGATGTTTTGGATTCACATTTGGGGAGCTGTCATGTTGTCCATCTTTATATACAGTCTATGGTTTAAACTCCTCAACTTCACTCACCTTGCAGTTTGCGCCGATGGAAGCGTGGCGAGCCCAGGAGGTTGTTTTTGAACGAGTTGAGCCTTGTTCTCCAGTGGGCGGAGCTCGAGGCGGCCAGACCGCCACTGCCGCCCGGGCTGGAGGGCGGCGTCAGCGACAGCGAGGCCCCGCCGGCTCCGTCCGCTCTGGAAGAAGAGGACGAGGAGGAAGAGGAGGGAGGGGTGGTGGAGGAAGGGTGTTGGATTTGGTGCACGGGTGTGCCCAGCGGGGTGGGCAGCGGCGAGCCCTGCGGCGTGACCTGTGACACAGGAGGAGGGGTGGCAGAGGAGTTAGAGGACGAGTGGGCGTTCTTGGACTTGAAGACGGATGGAGAGGGGAAGTTGAAGAAGCGTGGGATGGGAGAGAGGAGTGGAGAGGGGGAGGGGGAAGGGGAGCGCGGAGTCTGGAGAGGGAGGGACTTCATGGAGTTGAGTTGGTGCCGTTCAGTGGGGCCCTTTGAGGGCAAGGTCTGTGTTTTTGGGTCGGGTGGCGGGCGGGTAGGCCGAGAGTTGGTGGCACTTCCTGGTTTGGGGTCTTTGGAGGAGGTGACTTCTGATTGGCTGAAAGTGAAGACCGGGCTCTGATGGGCAGACAGAGAGAAATGGGGAGAAGGAGGGAAAGAGGGATGGAGAGATGAGAGAAAGTAATGGTCATGAATTATGGTTCATGGGAACGATTCTTCAACAAGCCTCGATCAGACGCACCAAAGGGAAGATGGATGTAGTGATCTCTGTTCTCGGGTTTAACAACGTGTGTTTTAGTCCCACTTTGTCCATGTCAGCGTATGCACACAGACGTTTGTATGAGGCAGCATGGTGTGTCTATGAAATGGGAATGTTTATGACTCAGAATGTGACAGTATGATGGAAAGACACGGCTAGCGGTGACAGTCTGAGCAAGCGTTATCAGAGAAAAAACAGCATCACAGGAAATTTGGTTTTGTGTTTTTGATGGACAAAACTGATATTAATATATTGAAGCTGCTGATAACACATAAATGTTCACTATATATACTGTATATTTAATAGGAGAAGACTGGAAAGAGAGATACAAAACGGTTTTTAGTCCACAAAACACAACTCTGCAGAGAGATAACAAAGACTGATTGATGCAGTTGATACACAAACACTATGTTGCGTTCTGGGGTACAAGTTAAAGGATAAGGTTGGAGTTATTCTATATTTTTCTCACTGTCATGAATTACAAAGAAAAAAACAAACTCAATTCCAAGCCCACTGATACCTATCAATCTTCTCATCTAAATCTTAGCAAAAAAAAGTAATAATAATAATAATAATAATAATATAAAAATAAGGAATAATTTGCCAAAATGTCAAACTGTTCCTTTAACTGCTTGTAAACAATAGCAATAAGATCTACGAGATGCAAATAATTAATTAAATATAGATACTATGTTCCCTTTGCTCATTAAAATGTGTGATTATGCAGAAATACTTTTCACCCTGTTGCAACCAAAGTTCAATATGTAGTTTTAATCAACAGATGCTAAAAATGAGTGAGCAAGGCAAACTGTGCAAATTAATGCAGCGTTCAGTGCCAATCCCCCATTGTGAGTGTAATCATTTAGTCAGATTATGTGACGTCAAGTACAGAAGAGCACATTTTACAGACCAGGCCAGGATCATTATAGGCATAGAGAGATTAAAATGGGTGAGATTATTTTCACTATGCTTATGAATACTAAAGCAGCTAGGTCAGAGGCAACGAACAGTTCAATACGAGAGTAGAATAGAGTAGAGTGAAGTTCTTACCCTGGGGCTGCTGAGAGGACTGGAGGACAGACCTGTGGACGCACCACTGACTGAACGAGACCTTTTGAAGACAGCAACAAACAACAAGAGTCATCGAGGTGGGAATGGGACTCTCAGGTGCAACAATCAAACAAACAAATGTCATGATATGTCAGTGCTGGTTCTTACCTCTGGCTGTGTGCATTAGTATCCAGGGCCCTGCGCGGTGGGGTAGGAGACCCCTGATCTGTGACACTTAGGACCTCCAGGCTCTTCCTCTCTGGACGACAGCGGCCATGGCGCGTCAGCATGGGGGAGTCCACACGCTTCCTTGGTGGGTCTTGGAGGTCAAAAACGTTAGTAAAAAAAAGGAAAATATAAATTTCATCTTATAGATATTTGGACATTTTGGTGAAATGTTCGATGTTAAAAGCACAGTTCAGAAGAAAAGTAACATTTACTTTCATAATCAAGCTTTTGTCTTGTTCTTGGATAGACCGTCAAAAGGTTAAAGAGCAAGGGTTCTCACCAAGGTCATTTCTGGGTGGCAGATCCTCATCTTCACAGCTGGGGTATCGCTCCTTCCTGTCTAACAGGAGGTAGTAGATCATCTTCTCCTGGTTCTCCCTGCAGAACAAGATGCATAGAGACACAGAACCGAAGGTCAGAAAGAGAGGAGACGCACAGACGCAGATTTGGATAATACAGGAAAAGACAGAATCAGGGTCACAAATCTGACAACCTGACAACTGCAGCTGGCACCATCCTGGAAGTTCACATTTAAATAATGGCAGGTGGGATGGTCCAGTCAGGTCATCTCGTAAGTAATCTCTATAAACAGATAACTGCATATGAATGCAGAATCTGTAGGCAACGGGACAAGATTTTGGAATCGGAAGCTTTTTGGTTTTTGTTTGTAGTCTGTTTGTAGTCCGTCAGTTTGAGCGGGCTTTGGTTGAATGCAGGTAAACAGTCTGTTTGGAGAGCAAAATAGGCAGAACTCATTGGCCGAAATGCAATCTAGGAACCCATCGGCTGATGACAATTTAGCGTTTTATTAGCTAAAAAATAAACTGTTAACTGAGTGTAAACTGGCTACTGGTGAGACAACTCCAGTCTTGCATCTCAAGTTGCTAATCAAGCTGTAACTGTAAATGGCCATTTTCAAAAGGGTCCCTTGACCTCTGACCTCAAAATATGTGAATGTAAATGGGTTCTATGGGTACCCACGAGTCTCCCCTTTACAGACATGCCCACTTTATGATAATCACATGCAGTTTGGGGCAAGTCATAGTCAAGTCAGCACACTGACACACTGACAGCTGTTGTTGCCTGTTGGGCTTGAGTTTGCCATATTATGATTTGAGCATATTTTTAATGCTAAATGCAGTACCTGTGAGGGTTTCTGGACAATATTTGTCATTGTTTTGTGTTGTTAATTGATATCCAATAATAAATGTATACATATGTTTGCATAAAGGAGCATATTTGCCCACTCCCATGTTGATAAGAATATTAAATACTTGACAAATCTCCCTTTAAGGTACATTTAACATACTGTTAATATTAATGTTAATGTTAATGAGGGTCACTTGGGGGCATGGCAACAAACTGTAAACACAGTATTGACAAAATTATCACCTTATAAAGTTACATGTTAACAAGCTGTTGTTTACAAATCTCCTTTTAGTCTGGTTTTAGCTTTTCCACTAACTCTTAAAGGAATCATCTGGCTCATTAGCTGCTAAATTCTCCACTATGTTCACCAGCTAGTTGCAAAGTTTGTCTGTCTGTTGTTTGGTGCTGCTCAGGTAGTGTATAGTGGATTTATCAGAGCTTTTTCACCGCAACAGCTGCCTAGTTTGGCTGGTAAAGGGTATGATGAGATCTGTGAGACTCAGTCAAAACAGTAAAGTTGCGGAAAACCAAAACAATGAGCTGAAAGATGCTAAAAAGCTTATGCTACTGCTGTTGTGGATAGTCAGAAACCTCAACAGTATATCAGAGAAGAGGGACACAACGGGGGAGTTGAGAGAGAGATAAAAGAGCCATTGTCGACATTGTTGCTGTTGCTTCTACCATGCCAGGCAGATTAATGATGTAAGTAATTGACTGGCCACAGTGAGAAAAAAAAGACAATGAAAGAAAGAGACAGAGAGAGAGAAACAGTGTGAGAGAGAAATTAAATAAACTACACACACAACTATGCTTTTGATTTCAGCATGCATGCAAGCCAACACGTTCTTACTACCAACTCGTCAAATACGGTAGCTTGGTCAGTGGCCCAATGCTTCAGACTGTGACGCTTAAAGTACCCCATTAGCATCAGTTTTGCGTCAGTTTCCGCTCGTTACATGCGTACTTTTCAAAATAAACTTCCCTTTCCACAGGAAACAACTTGATTAGGTTTAGGAAAAGATTGTGATTTGGGTTACATTAAGTATGTTTGTTATACAGTTAAGTAGACTACATAAAGTAGTTGGCTAAGTTACGTTATGTTATATGTAAATGCTGACTGTTTTCACACGGGACACGAACGGCGGTGTCCTGGGTGAAAGTCCTGTGTTTTTGGTAAGTATTGGTTTTGGTTTTGCTTAGGCAATGAAACTACTTGGTTAGGTTTAGGAAAAGATCGTGGTTTGGGTTCAAATAAGTATGTTTATTACGTATGCTGCATTACGTAAGTGACGTAATCTATGTAATATAGTTAGGTAGGCTACGTTACGTACGTTGCTTATATTACGTTATGTACGACGCTTATGTTACATTACGTAACTTAAAATAAGTCAACGTTGACTTTTGGTTTCACATGGGACACGGACAGCAGTGTCCTGAGTGAAAGTCCTGTGTTTTTGGAACCAAGCATCCCTTCCCAGACCTCCTCTTGGACATTATTGCTCTTTATACTACATAACTTGACTTCCTCCTATACTCCCGCTAAACTACGGCCACGTAGAGCGTCATAGTTTGATGCCACTGACCAAGCTGCCGTATTTGACGAGTTGGAAGCACACCTGCAAATGTTGGCCTCTGTGAGACTTGACATACAGTATATGTTCTACTTGTTCAAAAGGTGCAGTAGAGACACATGTTTATGTTTTGAATTCTTTCATTTGTCTATTAATATATAGTATTAATATATTATGCAGTCGGAAATAAAGCAGTATTATAAAACAGTTTGATATTGATGTCATATATTCCAACATAAACTTCTCAACAGTGTTGCACATTGATGTATTGCTATCTACTCAAAGTGGAAATGTTTGATGAGTTATATTTACTCACTCCTCACTTGTAAGGTCCTGTGTGAGTTTGACCCGGTCTCTGAAGCACCCTAAGGAGTACATGCTTTCCAGGACATCAGGGTCAAGGTCTGTTAAGGACAGGATCCTCTTCACACACACCCGGCGAGGCGGCGGCTGCTCTGGGCAAGGCTCATTACGACCACCCCTGATAGGGAAAAGTCGGCGTATGTAGATCGTGAAATTACAAATGTTAGAAACATCTCAAAGTTTACAGCAAGCATTGACAGACAATGAGGTCCACTGAGGGAGAACTTTTCTTCCTATACTTTTATGACCTAGGTTTCATTGGAAGATTTTATTTTCACAAAACAATGCAGGTAGTGATATGGATTAACAGTGGTTTGGGTGGAAAAAGGTAAAGGGAAATGCAGAAGAAGTAAGAAAAAAGTAAGAAATATGAATGTGGTACTTACTGGTACCAGGGGTGTTTCTGTATTGCTTCTAGCTGTAACGAACAAAAATAGAAGACAATATTACAGCATTGATCAAAACATATTTTCCCATTTTTACAGCAAAACAAAATCAACAACCTCCTGACTTAAACCAGTATTTTTTGTCTTATGGAAGTCTAAAGGTACCAAGTCAGGATTGTACCTACACTCAGTGATGTCAAATGTTAGCATGGGCTGTACTTCAAGCCCCCAGGAAGAACACCAGTCGTTGATGCCAATTTTCATAGTGGCCAAACGGTGGTACTTCAACTTCCGTGTCCATCATGTGATGCTATTGGGCCCAAAAATACTTTTTCCCATAGACTTACATTGGGAAAGAGACATCTGGAAATCAGTCACTCAATAATTTTTTTGTCGTTGAGGTAAATCAACTTCCCAGTATAAACATTTGAATAGCCCTTATTTAAATCATTAGGTCCTAAAAGTTATAAAATGCACTAATAGCTAAATCCAGAAGTATTTTCATGCTGCCGTTCATGTGAATGGACTAGTGGGAGGCTAGATTAACGCCCAAGTTGGGAAAACCTTGCGAGATGGTTATGGTTAGGCATTGACCATAAATAGTTGAGGTTAGGCTAGGTTGTTGGGTAGCGAGTTTCACAAGATTTTCCGCAAGTTTTTGTCAGGTTTTGCAATTTATAGGTTACCTTCTAGACACGTCCATCCCAATTTTATCACTCGGCAGTCCAGTCATTTTGGCTTCATGCGCCACTGAGCAACTTTCATAGGAATGAAGAGGAGCCTGCCTACAACACTGTATCCAGTTCTCTTTATATTGTACATCCATGGTACAATTTCACAGGGCCGCTGGCATGGCTGTAGACTCTTGTATCTACTCTCACGAGTGCGGTATAAAAGTATCCCCGCAGTACAGTCCTAAATGCCCCTGTACATTATAATAGTCTATAGTCTGTCTCTGCAGCATTAGGACTGCATACAGTGGCAGCCATTCCACCAATACTGCACAGTATCTCTTGGGGTTGGAGTAATGGAGCAGCTGCAGTTCTGCAAGCATGTAAAAAGTCAAAAGTGGGCCTCCTGTGAACACTGTATGCAGAGAGGAAACTAGCAAGCAGCTGTATGCAGCAAGAGCTTTGCATTTGTCAACTTGCTTATAAAGTACTGTATGCAGCACAGAGGAGGTACTTCCCGTTTCCTAACTGATGTGAATATGATGGAAAAAGTGAGTTCATTTCCTAATGTTTAGCTTGCTAACGACAGATATATTTTTGAACTGGATTGAAATCTGTCATCTTGCGTGGTCTCTGGTTTTCCACGGAGGGTTAGGGTTAGCAGACAGACAGAGACAGAGACAGAGAGAGAGAGAGACAGTCTGACCTGGTTTCAGGCTCCATTAATCAACAGCTCATCAGACGAAGCCACAGCTTTGATTAAATCTGCTCTGTTGTAGCTGAATGACTAACCGACCGGGCTTTCTCTCTGTCAGCAGTCTCTGCAAACCACATTATCACAGTTGTCTCCAGTATTAAGCATGGATTCATTTCCACTCCACGTGCCTGCTTTCTATCCCAGCTTCTCTTCATAACCTGAGTGCAGTGGAATTTCTTCTGGCTGTTCTTTCACTCAGTCATTCATTTATTCAGTCACTCACCCTCTCTCCCCTCTGTCTGCCTCTGAACTGCCAGTCTCATTTTCAAGCCTTGCTTTCAGGAGGGAAAGCTGGCATTTGCTGCCTCCATGCTTCTTTACAGCCACTGATGAAGCCACTTGATCCATCCATTCATTCATAGTGTACATAAATGCATATATTAATGCCGCTATTCCTTCCTTCATATTGGTTTTTCATGAGCCTCGCCTCTGAGACTTTAAGGACGGAAATAAGCAACACCCTTTAAGCAACACCTAAGGCCCGTTCCTCTGCTCGGTTCTTTCCACTTTCCTCTTCCCTCTGTAAGGTCCCGCGTCAGGGTCAATTTCTGTCACATCTTAAAGCAAACCCTGGGGCTGGACCTTTTCTTTCCTTCCACCCTCTTAAATGTCTGCTTCATGCTTCATGTGCTGTGATGTGGAGCAGTGTGAGAGTTTGCTAAGCCCTGCCTTCCTTTTAGTTACTGATGCTTCTCCATTCATATGCAGTTTAAAATGATAACAGAGGCAGATTTAACATTCAATATGCGTATCCATTTTTGAATACAATGAGTCCTTAATCTGTGCGTGATTGTCGGTTTTTGACTGCCTGTGTTCCGGTTTACCTATTTGCTTAGATCCGGTACCTCGTGTGTGGGTGCGACGTTGTCCATAGGCTACTGAAACGGAGCGGAGGAGATCGATAGACAGACAGAAGACGTCTCGCTTTCTTAGCCTGCTTGCGTTTCATGGTTGTAAATAGAACTTTTGTCCCTAATTCCATTTCCCCCCATTGTAGCAATCCATAGACGGATGGGAAACAACGGGACAGTCAGCGAAAGAGAAAGAGAGAGTGAGCTGCAAAATCCCACTGCTAATTTTCAGTGATTATTGTGAATGCTCTGATTAATAAATGGAAATAAAAAATGTTTTGTTTGTGATGACAGTTTAGTTTTAACAGCTAGCACCAAGGCGTTGTCCAATGTGCTCCAGGCACTGTGGATTTGCTGGACATGCTAACGTTTGTAGCTTACATTAGAGCAGGTAAACACAGTGTTTAACCTGTTCCTTAAAGTCTTTGCACACAAAATCCGTACTTTTTTGTTTTGTGTTTTTTTAACCCATCATCCGATAAAAATCTTTACACGTAGAAACCTAGCACACTGAGTCCGACACGTTTTATTATTATATTTGTTGTAAAGATTCGCAATACCAGACAAAACTGAATTAATCATGTGGGTGCAATGGATAGCGCTAATCCAAAACATGGCTAATGAATGAATGACGTTAGCAAGAAGCTATAGTTTAGCTGCTGAGAGAAAAATCACTACGGTCTAATCTTTCGTCTTCGTATTGGTGGGGTTTAGCAAATAATCAGTTATGTTTATCATAGCCACAATTATGGATATGCTGGCTGCACTGCTCTGTGAGATATGCACCAAGAGAAATATACCATCAGTAAAATGCTTGAGTGTACTTTTTGACTTGCTTAGTCATGTTTATAGTGTATAATATATAGTGTATATATAGTATAGTCTTGCTATGTCACACCTCTTTTCCTCTCCTCCCAGGGACTGACATGGGCTGAAACAATGGCCTAAATGTTGAAGATTTTTGGCAGACATTGATTTTGATTGATATTTGCCAATGCCCTCTATTATCGTAGACTTAAAATGTAATTTCTCATCAGTGCACTGCAATGTATTGACACTGTATTTGGAGAAATATGCATCTGATCTGCTTTGAAAAAGGACTCAACTTGTCATAATTCTGTTCCATGATGGTACAAAAACATGCATCCAGAGAAAACCCTTGCTCTTAATCTTTCAACTGGGAAATCATTGCATTTTTTATTTTCCGTAGTTTAAAATATACTATATCTCTACATTATAATTCAAAGTACATTGCCATTAGCTAGTGTTTTTAGCAGACAGTAAGGTGTCTTTGTCCTCTGCCTGTATAAGCCCCGTGGTTCCTCCCTGCTCACCGTGAGTCTCTTGTCAGGGTTGACTTCTATCATTCCTTTGAGCAAAGCTTGACAGTCAGGAGGTATAAAGTGGGGCATGTGGAATACCCCGCTCTTCACTTTCTCTAAAAGCTGCCGCAGGTTGTCGTGGTCAAAGGGCAAGGCCCCCTGGGAAGGGATGGGAGAAGATGGAGAGAGACAGAAATAAGAGAAAATAGAAATGAGAGAGATGAATTAGTACAGGTGTTTTATCACTCATTTATGTAAGTAGTAATAATAGTAACATCTGGGGTTGGTTGTGCTGTGTGTCAATCAAAAAAAAACTGTTACACTCAGCATAGTTAAAGGAATAGTTCAACATTTTGTGTAATACACAAATATACAACGTATCCTCATACAACGGTTTGTATGATATCTTATGAAAAGTTATTCCTCATCTTTCTTGCGTTTTCCTACAAATGTCCAGCAACATGTGTCAATTTCTGCTTGTTACATGCATATAGTCTTTCAAAATAAACTTCCATCTCGACAGGAAACAACCTGGTTAGGTTAAGGCAACAAACTACTTAGTTAGGTTTAGGAAAAGATCGTGGTTTGGGTTTAAATATAACTACGGAAGTGGTGTAACTTAAGTACGGAAGTTACGTGACAAATAAATCAATGTTGACTTCTGCTTTTTTCTGCAGTCTTCTGGAAAGTGTTTTTTGACCCAACCATCCACTCCGACCTCCTCCCTACATGGCGTTTGTCGCTCCTTATACTTCATGGTTCACGATAACGTGGATTAAATACAAAATTATTTCGTGGGATATATACAAATTAGAGTGCATTACTTTTCGTAGGTATAGCTATGAAGGCTGTATGAGAACAGCCTGAAATATATTTTATAATTTACTTTTTTACAGCGTACACGTAGTACATTTATGGACTAAACAAACAATATATGTGTCATTTTAAGAGGTTTAGAGGTGTTGGTAGGCGGCTTTTGTCACCGTTGTCAAACAGTTCCTTTAAAGGCACCCCGTGGAGACAAATACAGCTATGCCTTTGTGTTATGTTTCTCACAAAAATACATTGTATGTATATTTAAGGCTTCACAAATGTGTTTTTTTCCATCCTTGTCTTTTTCTTCCTACTTTTTACTGCATTTTTTGGCAGGTTACTGCCACCAACTGTCATTCAATGGAAAAGTGTAAAGTCGGCGTCGATCGCGTCACCCACGCGCTTGTGCATCCTACTACCTTGCTAGTAGAGCACAATATATAACCAAAATGGTGACCAGCTCATCACAACATTGTCTACAAAGTGCAACACCAAAAAGAGATGCTATAAAAAATATTCAATAACATCAGTATTATGCAGTGTAGTACCACCAAAATTACTTCACACATCAATGATCACCTCATAGTTGTACTACTACAGAGAGGAAAAGCAACTCAATACTGGAAGAAGAAGAGAAAAAGAAAATAGAATAGAAGGATCTCCTTACCACAAGAAGAGCAAAGAGGATGACTCCACAACTCCAAACATCTGCTCTGCGACCATCATACTTCTCCCCCTGAAACACAAATGCAAGGACAGGATAGCATTAGACCATGGACTGTATATAAAGATGGACGACATGACAGATCCTCAAAAGTGGTCGTGACTAGAAGGTGCCCTGCGAGTTGGGGAAACTCTCTCACAAGATGGTTAAGGTTGGGCAACGATCTTTAAAATTAACCAAATGGGTTTTATTTCTATAAAAAAAGTAAAACAAAGGTGGGGCTGGTGGGCAAGTAATGTAATCTGTGTGTGTCAGACCATCGTGTAACACCAGTAACACGACTACCGCGGCAAGTCTATTTAGGATAGGTCATCGGGCAGCGAGTCTCGCAAGAGGTTTTGCAAGTTTTTGAAGATTTCATATCAGATTTTGCAATTTACGGGTTACTTTGTCAAGTCAACTCGATGTTATTTGTATAGCCCAATATCACAAGTCAAAAATCTGCCTCAGGGGGCTTCTACAATCTGTACAGGATATGACACCTTCTGTACTTTACAGTACAACTCTCTCATCGGATGAGGAAAAACTTAACCCCCAAAAAAAACTTTTAACAGAGAAAAAAAAGACAGCTCCCCAAAAGTGAAGTCAAAACATCTTGATCGCCCCCTGGTGGCTGGCTGCAGTATAGGTCATAAATCCCGCCCGCTCCATGTTACTGGATGGGACATAGGCAAAAGTAAGTAAGTCAAAGTACATGTCAAATAAATTTTTCCCAAAGATTGTTTCTGTCATTTTAGGTAGTTCTTATCACCCTGTTGTATGTTCAAGTGTTCAAGTCTGGTTTTAATCAGTTATTTGATGCTATAAAAGGAGGTGTGACGTCATGATTGACAGCTGTGATAGACAGCTGCTCTGAGTGAAGTAGTCGCAGCTGGAGGCTCAGGAATTGTACGAGAGAGGAGATGTAACTTTAACTTTCCATAACCGTCACCAGTCTGTGTAATAGAACGGGTCAGTTGCACCATTCATCTATATATACAGTCTATACATTAGACATGCACACACACATACTGAGAGGGAAGTAACTAACCCTTATGACCTCTGGGCAAGCATAATGTGGGGATCTGTAAAGAAAGAAAGAAGAGGCTATTATTTAATGATTCAAACAGATACAACCATACACACAGATAAAGGAAGCAGGTTCTGATTTATGTAAAAACACTCCAGTGAGTGTACAATAACTGAGCATACCTGCTCTTTTATTCATGGAATAGAGTGAATAGGTGAATCCAGGTGAAAGCTACAATCCCTTACTAATTTTATCTGTTAAATCCTCCTGACGGGCAGCTTTAAAATGTTTAAGCTTTTAATGAACAAAGCCATCGATTATGTAAAAAGAAGCACAATAGAACATTGGGCGGATGCTCCTAATGTTCTGCACACTTTGTGTATATCAACAACAGTCGTCTTTGTAGATAATTTACAGATGAACAAGTCACACAAAGAAATACAAGCTAATTTTAACCCATCTAACCCAGCACTCACCCACAACTAGTTTCCAACAGGCTGTCCCCGACTTGTAGCGAGGCCATGCCGAAGTCTGCTATCCTGATGTTGTTCTTCTCATCCAGGAGAAGATTCTCTGGCTTCAGATCTCTGTGACTGGAAATAAACACATACTGCCATTAAATTAAACTCTTTTTCCAGTCCATAGACAGCAACTAAAGCTCCACTTCCACGTAACATGTAAACATTTATACCAAGAGGGAGGTCTACTGTTTATTAAAGCATAGCGATCTGTAGTGCAGTTGTCAGTGGAAACTCTGATGTCTGCTTTCCAGGAACTACAATTAGCTTGATGATAATTTCATTGTGACATTTTGACATGAGGTTATGAAGAAGTTTATTTCTGTGTGGATGACTGAGCTCTTTGCTGCACAATATAATATGCATATTAAGCTAAACCGGTGAAAATATTCTCAATATAGCGTAAATGTAAACTGAACAACTCCCATGTTATGCAAAGTAAAATTACAGTTTTTTTCAATGGAGTCCGGTGGCTTAGATAGATGGATACAACAGCTTCAGGTCGGTAAGGGCTGTCGGACAGCAAAGTAAAGCAGTGAAAATATTATAAATATAGCGTACACTTAAACTGATATTGATTTCTTTTAGGTGTCTAAAAATTTGTTTTGCTGCTGCCCCCATCCACAGCAGTAAGTTGCTTTGCTCCCGTGCTGGTACTCCTGTCTGCTTCTCCAAACTGGGAGCGTGCCGACCGCCATCTACTGTAGGTAATACACTGACTATGTAGAAGTACCTCATAAAACCCCACTTCAAAACATCTGAACTATCCCGTTAACACGTAGTGTCAGGTCATATGACCAATTCATAAATTTGGACGCAAGTTCCCAACTTTATAGCTCTAATTTAACGTAGGCTGTGTGACCTGATCCAGAGGTCCAAGACATCTGACTTGTGTTTACTATAACCCACCGTTAAAAAAATGAGGGCTGTCAAAGTTAATGTGATAATAACGCGTTAACGCAAATTCGATTTAACGCCGCTAATTTCGTTAACACATCAACGCAGCTTGTTGTAGCAGGCTCAGTTTTAAAGCCAGAGTGAAGATACTGGCATCACATTGAACTGGAATCCATTGGTACCAACCATGTCATACTAGCTTGTCGTGAAGAAGTTTAAATAACGCTCCAAATTTAGACTAAATTTTGGTGAGGGAAAACTGTCATGGGCATTTTCAAATGGGTCCCTTGACCTCTGACCTCAGGGTATGTGAATGTATGTAGATATGTGAACCCACGAGTCTCCCCTTTACAGACATGCCCACTTTATGATAATCCCATTCAGTTTTGGGCAAGTCATAGTCAAGTCAGCACACTGACAGCTGTTGTTGCCTGTTGATTAATCGTAATTAAATATTTTAATCGATTGACAGCCCCCTCAAAAAAATGTATATGTATATATTTTTTGTCATTTATTGGACAGTTGATAGTGAAGGGGCAGACAGGAAACAAGGGAAGAGAGAGGGACATATGACATGCAACTTGGTTAGGCTTAGACAACAAACTACTTAGTTAGGTTTACGAAAAGATCCTGGTTTGGGTTTGAATTTAAACGGAAAGGTTGTAACTTGAACGGAAGTTACGTGACAAATAAATCAACTTTAACTTGTTGTTTCACGCAGGACATGAACACCGGTTTCCTGAGCGAAAATCCAGTGTTTTTTGATCCACCCATCCACCCTGACCTCCTCCCTACACCGTGTTTGCCTCTCTTTATACTACTCGGTTCACAATTACGTGGATTACATACAAATTGATTTTGTGCTGACCATCACAAAAAAAAGTGAAATTCCTGTCTATATACACAAATCAATACATTCAATTTTTTGACTTTTTCACGAACTGCTGTGCAACTGGACTGCATTTTTAAGGTAAGAAGAAACACAAATGGATAGGGAAACAGACTTTGACACAACACCGGAAATAGCAACGAGAGGTAAGAAACAAAATTGGAAATGGAACACCAAAGAAGGGCAGGCCTTAAGGTCAACAGCCTCTCACAGACCATATGGAGTGACTGTGGCAGAAGTCAAGGGCGGAGATGATTTGTCTGAAGAACTTCCTGGCCTCTTTGGGGGTCAGCCTGCCCTTCTTCACCAGGTAGTCAAATAACTCTCCGCCGGACACATGCTCCAAAACCAGGTACCTGGTGGACAGGAGGGCACAGAGGTCAGGCAATGTAAACAGGGAAGGATTTTTGGTAACAGAAACATGTAAAAATTCATGCACACAAGTCATGGATGCTTCTTCCATACATTAAAAACTCAAACACACACTCACAACCCTCTATACCTCCCATGTCATGTGTTTTTTTATCTCAGTTTTGTCTTATAGAACCTATTTTCCCTTTCAGATTCAAGGTGGTTTCTGCTCTAGTGGAGATCCAGAGGAAAGATTATAAAAACAAAAAAGTCAGCGGAAAGGAGAAAGATAAAGAGATACTCACAGGTATTTGTTATTCTCATAGACATCATGCAGCTTCAGAACGTGAGGGTGCTCTATTAGTTTAAGAATAGCTATTTCTCTCTCCACCTGGACAGACAGAGGGAGGGAGAGGTGTGGAGAAAGGTTAAGAGAGAGGGAGAGAGAAAAGAGGAGGAGCGAGGTTAAAAAGGATGGAGATTGAAATGTCAGGAGGAGGAGGAAGGTAAATATGATGTAAGGCAGAGGAGGGGGGAAGCGAATATAAAAGCAGAGTTAGGTCAAATGTGGAGCAGAGGGAGACGGTATTAAATGTTATTGTCAAATTCTTTGTGCTCATTTAAAGGAATAGTTCGGGTGTTTAGAAGTGGGGTTGTATGAGCTACTTATCCATAGTCAGTGTATTACCTACAGTAGATGACAGGAGTACCAGCACGAACGCAAAGCAATGTACTGCTGTGGACGGCGGCAGCAGCAAAACGTATTTTAGCCACCTAAAGGAAAGGTTCACCTAAAAAAATCAATATCAATTTAAGTGTATGCTACAAAACAGCCGTTGCCGCCATTTTGGACTGAAAACGCTTATTACATTTATAATATTAGTGGTATGATAATATTGTATTGTTCAACACAGGCCATTTCGGTAGAATATGACAATAGAATAGAAATAATTTGGTGTTCATTTTGTATGGCACTTTTTAGGCGGAAGTTTCACTGGCGTCTGGTAGTTGCTTTCAGTCCAAAATGGCAGAAGCGTAGCTGCAATGGAACTAACAATTAACTTTCGCTTCTTGGCAATATAAATTCTTTGCCGTTAGCTGCTAGCTGTTGGCTCAGCCGTCACCATGTTGAGAGCTGTGCAAAGGCAATAGCTATGCTCTGAATTTTGTATTTAGCACCTTTAAAGACGAATCCACAAAACGTTTTTTTTCTTTAGAATGCGTTTTTGCATGGACTGTGGATTTTGTCCCTCGTCTTTTACAGTGAGGATCAGGTCTCTTCACGCCTATGGAGAGGAGGAAAGATCACTGGACCAATAAGCAGGGCATGTGTGAATGTTGTATTAAGATGGACTTGAAAACATCCAAACCTATCCTTTAAAATGAATCTGTTTTATTTTATTTGTTGTATTTGTGTGTGCTGAATTCATCAGCTCTCATTTCAGCACCAGCAGCTGTCTAAAGCATGACCTATTAAACAGTCTCACATATGGCACAGAATGAGGCACCATATCCGTTTGCTCTCCACATGGGAGGATTGATTATTCGATGGTAAATTCACGGTAAAGTCATTCTCATTTTGATTTAAGGACTCTGAAACATGCTTAAATGTTGTTATGAATCCCTTAGTGCAGCCAAATAATATCGATTTAAAGTCATATTTGGTCCATTGACAGCTATTTGCCAATCCCCGAGTACACATCTGTGCATGAGACTCTGTTTCATTTTATTAAAAACAAAACATATATGTAAATTAACATCTCTATGACAGCAAAAAAAAATATTACAGGCATCATAAACGTAGACTTTATGGCTGCCCATTTGCATTGGATTGCATTAGACTGTAGGGCTGTGTATTGGCAAGAATCTGGAAAAACAATACGTGTTATGATGCAGAGGTTACTATATACTACTATACTATACTACTGTCATAGTATAAAGACTACACCACCATATGCATAAAATCTAACATCATAGCACTACGTTTTGTGCAATCTGAGTTGCTGTCTGCCACAAATCTGTGGTACTGTACCTAATAAAGTGGACTCCGAGTGTATATGAGAGGATGAAACGTGGGCAACAACTGCCAGAAGCACGGTTACAAACTTATGTTTTGTCCCTGCGGGAAGCTAAAAGCCACATTTGGAGTGTCAACAGGAAAAAGCTACTTGTAGTTAAACATGCTTTAGCTGACCTTCCCAGCTAAAGCAGCTCAGTAATGCGGTTATACTGGCAGTTAGCACCGCGAGTAGGCAATGGGCAACTTTCCAAAGCAGTACAAATGAGCAATATAAACCAGATGACTGGGGGACTGGTGGCATTTCCAGAGGATAAAAGGGTGGCTTTTTGTATCTGGTGCAAAGGACATTTATTGTCACCTGCATTTGTCATCTAGCTCACGAAAGAAATCTGGTCAAAGACACAGATTTCTCTAGATTATATTCAGAATCAGTATTATTAAAGAGGACCTATTATGATCATTTTCAGGTGCATACTTGTATTTTGGGTTTCTGCTAAAACATGTTTACATGTTTTAATGTTCAAAAAACTCTTTGCTTTTCTCATACCGGCTGTGCTGCAGCAGCTTTTTTTGACACACTGACAGCTGTTTCAGTTTGCCGTGTTATGATTTGAGCATATTTTTTATACTAAATGCAGTACCTGTGAGGGTTTCTGGACAATATTTGCCATTGTTTTGTGTTGGTAACTGACTTCTAATAATAAATACATACATGCATTTGAATAAAGCAAGCATATTTGCCCACTCCCATGTTGATAAGAGCATTAAATACTTGACAAATCTCCCTTTAAGGTACATTTTGAACAGATAAAAAAATGTGTGATTCATTTGTGATTAATCGCGATTAAATATTTGAATCACTGACGGCCCCTAACTAAAACATATGACACGATGCAGCGCTTCCTTGTGCCCAAAGTTTTTCCTGGGTGCAAATTGCTGTAATTTAAAAAGAGAAACTGCACCAAGCTGCAACTAATCAGCCGCATTAGAAACACCAATATGAAAAAGCTATTTCAATTTTATTTCAGTCCAGTGTGTTTTCAGCTGCACTAGCTTTCATCAGAGGGCTTAATTAGCAGAATGGAATCATCTCTATTGTTCGGTATGCAGAAGCAGTGCCCACACACTCAGCGGCTCCAAGTTACAACACAGACGGGGCTTCTTTCGACTAAAATAAAGACTCCATTTCTGTTGCTATTTCTGCAGGCTGGAGGGTGCAAGCAGACATGATTTGAGCTTCGTGGCCACCATAATGACAGTAGATACAGCTCTTAGACAGAGATGGAGACGTAGATGTGGTCGAATATCAAGTACAGTACCTTCATTAGAACCGATTCGGAGAGTTTCTCTCTGTTGACAATCTTTATGGCCACCTTCTGTCCTGTTATACAGTGGACTCCCAACTTCACCAGTCCTGGGAGACACAAGCAGAGACAGAGGGAGAAACTGTTTGAATATCACAAATCATCATGCAGTGTGAAAACAGGAAGGAAGGGATGTCATAAATAATTCAAAAAGCTTTACTGACATTGTCACACAAACACTGACCAAACAAAGCTCACAAAAAGACTGAATGGGATATTTGTTAGGAGGCCTGCTGTGGCATCTTCTCCCTCCAAATGTTTCTAAAAAAATAGCATGTATTAAATTTTATGAGATCCTTTAAGAAGTTTGTAGCAGCATTAAAGATATAAGACTTACAGAGGATTAAAGCATGAGCTCTGTCTATCATGTGTTAAAGCTGCAGTCGGTAACTTTGAGCACATATGATGAAAAGGTATTTTTATGAGAGAGGTAATCTGTGAAAAAGTCATGTTGCTCTGCCTCCTCCTTGTGCTCCTCATGGCATAGAGAGCCTAAGTCCCGCCCCTTCCAGTGGACCACCATGGGACCTTATTTCGGAAGAAACATGAATATCAGTGAACGGCGAGAGATATATATTTTTTGATACCATCTGAATTGTGCCATGAATCAAACATATGATGTTTGTAAATTTCAAAAATTATTTCGCAAGTCAAGAAAGTGGCAGTTTGTCGTAAAACTGTTAAAGTATAAGACTGTGAATATACACATATGAATCAAGATTCTGTTGTACTGTAATGTCTCAAATGTTTTCAGAAACATATTTCAGTGTACTGTTTAGCTGTAAAATGAGAAACTTTGTTACCTGGCCACCATGGTGAAAACAGTCCAGCCAAAACATTCAAATGTCTGCCTTCAAATGAAACTCGTGAGCTCGTGTTTACAACATGGGAAGTCGTGTTCACGATATGTTTGGCGTTCAAGTGGTTGAGTCGTGGAGAACACCGCCGCTAGGCAACGGCAATATTAACGTTACTGCCGGCGTCTAGAAGCCACAGAGGCTAACAATTTAGCAAGCATGTAACATAATGCAGGAAATGCAAAAGCAGGATGACAGAGGAAAAAGATGTGGCCGTTGGGAATATCAACATTTCCTTCACACCTATTATAAAATTGCGAAGAATTACAATATACAACTAAAAATTACAATATATACACTTATAATCCCAGCCAACATGGTTATGTGGGCCCCACATGGGTTGGGTACCTGGGTTCCAAGTGGGTATGGGCCCAAAATGGGCATCTTACCTGGGGCCCACTTGGGTTAACTAAGTAGGTCCCACATGGGCTCCCCATGTGTTCTACCCATGTGGGTTCTAGGTGGGTCACTAATGGGAAAGTAGTGCGTGGGCTCAGAATGGGCAACACAAATGTACATATGTACCGAAAAATGAACTTCCAAGGCCTCTGCCATTTCTGACAACGTCAACAAACACGTCACAACTCACAAACTCAGAGCTTTCAGAAACTTTCCACTTACGAGGTTGTGAATACCGCAAGAGGGGGCAAATTACAGTAACAGAATCTTTAATTTATATTTGCGCTGCTGCCTAGTTTGTCAGTTTGATCGGAGTTCGCCAGTTCCACTAGCAGTGACTGACAGCTGCTTTAGAGGCTGCTCAGCTCTGATTGGTTCTTTTTCCTTCCAGCATGTCGAAATCTTGCAAACGCCATTAAAGGAGCACTGTGGCTCATAGGGTAGAGCAGGTTGTCCACCAATCGGAAGGTTGGTGGTTTGATCCCCGGCTGCTCCGGGTCACATGTCGATGTGTCCTTGAGCAAGACACTTAACCCCAAATTGCTCCCGAAGGCTATCTGTGTGTGAATGAGTATTTACATTAAATCCCGATGGGCAAACTTGGCACCTTAGTAGCCTCTGACATCAGTGTGTGAATGGGTGAATACTGACATGTAGTGTAAAGCGCTTTGAGTGGTCGGAAGACTACAAAAGTGCTATATAAATGTCCATTTACCAAAGGAGGATGCAGAAAAACATTTTTTTTCACAGATTATCTATCTACTAGTCAGAATATGACAGTTTCATAAAAACAACTTTTTTTTTTAATCACAGTTGCTCAAAGTTACCTACTGCAGCTTTAAAGTGTCTCTGAATGCTGGAATCAGCTGATGCATCTTTGCAGACGCCTTTGCTTTGCTACAAGACTCAGGAGGTGACTCAGGATGCTTTCCTTACCTGTCTGTCCCTTCCCGAGGGTCTTCTCCAGCCGGTAAGGCCCCACATACTGGCTGGACTGGCCCACCGTCAGCTCCTTGCTGCTCATCTTTCTCCCGAGGGGGTGGAAATTTCTATTCCTGAAATAAGGCAAGATCAAGATAGCGGTCGCTCCTGCTCCGTGCGTAATGCTGTAACGCACATCCCAGGCGGCTGTATGGAGAGGAGAGGAGAGGAGAGGACTGACTGGTCGTGATCTAAAGCCGGGCCCTGCAGGCTACTCCCATGCACTTGTTTGTCATGCGGCTATAGGTCCGTGCTGGAGATTGAGAACCGGCCCAGTTTCCACTCTGTAAAAGGCCTTAGAATAAAGTATTTCCCACAGTCCCCAGTCTCTTTCACCACAGCAGCAGCATCATTCAGAGTAGAAAAAGATCAGAAAGAAGACGAGGTTTGCCAGTGATGGGAGATGTAGTCCCCATCAAAAACCTGCTATATAAATAACAGTAGTTTTAAAGCTGATTGATCCTGTATATATAGCTTATGCAGCTGGAGCAGAAAAAGTGGAGCAGAAAAGAAAGATCTCATTCAAGAACCTGGACACAGAGTCTCAAATATCCCAAGTCAGAATAACCCTGATTGAATCCATTTCTCTGATCGATATCAGGGACCCCCTTCCTCGCTGTTGCTACCGTCCAAAAATAAAAATCTTCTCCAAAGCACATACATATACATTCCTCCTTTTTCTTCTTCTCTTTCTTCTTTCCTCCTCAAGCCTGCATGGGCCTCGTTTTTGGTTAGTCAGTGGGATGCGGAGCGTTGGGTCCTAGATAATAATCTATTATCACAACAGCATCAGCAAGAAGAATGGGTTTTCCAATATCCGGTGCACACTTTGGCTCACCCCTCCCCGGCCCTGCATCAGGAAATAGAGGAAGAGGAGCATCAAAATAGGCCAGACAGACAGACAGACAGACAGACAGGCAGGAGAAACAGCTGCTGCTGCTGCGGACTGAAGGTGCGCCTCGACGCGCCTGGAGGAGGACGATCAGTGATGAATCCTGTTTCTAGAAACAACAAGCAGCATCCTCAGCTGGCCTGGTGGTAGGTAGCCGACTCTCCTCCCTCTTCCTCCCTCTCTCTCTCTTCCTCTCTGTCTCTCTTTCTCTCTCCCTGGCCGGCTATGCTCATGATATCACCGCATCATCTTCCTCCTTCCAGCCGGCGCTTTGGCTTGTTCCTGCACAAATGGAGGAAAAAATTCTTGCAGGATATTGTAATGTTTCAGGGTTGTCAGAAGTTGCTCGAGTGTCCATTCACGGGATGGCCTCTTCTTCCACTCTGCCTATCCGTAATACCCCCGGTTCTCTTTCTCTCACTCCTCCTCCTCCTCCTCCTCTCTCTCTCTATAGCTTCCTTCTCTTCATCGGTCAGCATCAGCATCCGGGTTCCGCTTCAACCCATCCCTCCTCCTCCTCCTCCTCTCTGACTGTCTCTCTCGCCCCCACCCTGTTTTACTACAGCAAAGTCCCACATTGTGTGATTGGCTGGTGAGAACAGGAACATGTCAGGGTACCAGGAGCCACATGGTCCAAGTCAGTATCACATAGAATCATATTCAATTCATATAAACCACATGAAGAGGAATGTTAGGTTAAAAACAATGTGGGCAACACTTTATAATAAGAGCACCAAATGTGCATATGACTCATGTTAATTTAATGCATTATGCATGATGTTCACCATTAAGAAAATCACTATGACTTGATGTGATTATTCACACTTAAAGGAACAGTGTGATGCATTTAGGGGGACCGATTGGCAGAAATTGAATATAATTAAGGCTGTCAATCGATTAAAATACTGAATTGTGATTACTCGCAAATTAATTACATTTTTTATCAGTTCAAAATGTATTTCAAAGGGACTGTTTGTAAGAATCAGAAATGCTTGTTAACAGCGACACCTGTGGCTGTTGAGTCAACGAAAGTCAGCGTCGGGCTCGCGTTTGCGCTCGCTCTACATAGACATGAACGAGCATCTCTCAACACAGTGAGGCAACACACGTCAGCTGAAACCACAATATCACTCTATATTTCACCTGCTTGGCAGTAATGTTAGCTGACCAGACGAAGGTCTCTCCATGAATCACTGCTGATCCTAGTGTTGGCTTTTCCTGCTTCAGTCTCCCGACCGCGGTCGGAGGGAGACACTGGCACCCGGTCGGAGACGATAATGTTTCTCGCTGCAGAGCCCCGTCACTTCACAAGACATGGAAAACCTCTGTTGGTCTGGAGGAGCTGCAGCAGTTATTTCTGCACAAACATCCAACTGTACATTCACTAGATATTCTCAGAGCTACGAAGTCTTCTGCAGTGTGGAGTGTGCGCGTATGCACGTGAGGTGGAGCGAGCTGAGTGAAGGCAAGCAGGCAGAGGAGTAGAGGAGCAGAGACTCCGGCCCTGGAGACCAAAGCTATGGTCTCCCCTGCATACTCCAACCGCGGCCAACACTGTTTTGTAAGACGGGCTTCACTAGATATAACTTCGCGGTTTTGGTGCTTCCTTGTAGTTTGTGTTGGAGTCTGAGTCTGAATAGCGTAGCCACACGCGAGCGCGCATATGCGAGCGTGCATGGGACACCGGCCCGGTTGATTTATGCGTGTAAGAAGTTACAAACAGTCCCTTTAAAGTGAGGGTAGGCAAAATGTTTTTGGCATCACTGGGCAAAAAATTCCATAAAAACCTGTCAGCATATTGTAATTCAAGTGTTCTGAGAGAAAACTAGACTTCTGTACCTCCTCATGGCTCTGTTTTCAGGCTTTAAGAAATCTAGCCCTGTGATGGGAGACTTTGGCCAATCACAGGTCATTTCAGAGAGAGAGAGTGTTCCTATTGGCTGTTCATTCAACGGAGGCAGCTGTCAATCACTTGCAAACTCCAATAAAATGGTCAAACTAGGCAGCACTGATCAAATATGAACAAACGCCACGTTAGTTCGGATCCAAAAGTCACACAATAACACAAACAAACTAACTGATCGAGGCAGCCACGATATAACAGCTTCAGTTTCCCGTCAGAAAGGGCTGTCTGGCGGTGAGGTAAAGCGGTGAAAATATTCTAAATATAGTGTACGCTTAAAAGCCATTATATCGCTCTCTTCAAAGCCACCAGACTCCATCCACAAAACAGTAATTTTACCTCATTGAACGCGTGAGTATACACACAACCCCACTTCAAAGAATCAGAACCTTTCAGTTATTTTCAAACTCAGGACAGCTAGCTTTGACTCAGCTAGTGCTAGCGTTCAAATTATTCATAACTTCATTGAGTAGCTTACTGTGGTAGCCTACATCACTGCTTTTTGCTAACGGCGGGGGCGTTTCCAGTGGGCGTTTCCATTTGAAAAAAACAAAACAGAACGTAGATGGACCCGCCCTATAAAAGAACTAAATGCAAAATTCTGAGAAAATCTATTGCCTCAACAGCTCTCAACATGGCGACGGCTGAGCTGGCAGCTCGCAGCTAACGGTGCTAACAGTGCAAACAACGGCAACACTGCTGACAGAGCTAACAGTGTTAACCTGAAGGGGGGAGCAGGAGGTGGGCGCTATGCTTCCATGATGACGACGTGGGTCGGGACGACGTTATCAGCTGTAACTGCCGAATGAGAGCACTGCAGAGCGTCGGCCATTAACTAGCCAGTGGGGCATGCTCACATGCATGGCCAACCAAGCTATGTCAACAAAGCACAGACAAAAATGTATTAATTCCGTCGTCAGCAACAATTAGGTCATGTATTATATGATATGATATGATTTTATTGAGAACTAATGCATTGTAAATTGATTATTTATTATCTGGTATGATTATACCTGGTTTTAGTATTTAAAACTTTTGTCTTATATTACCTTTTATTATTTTAAAAAATTACTGTCTCACACTCAACATGTGAATTTAGCCACGTTCATGCATGACTGTATGTATGATCCATGTTTTATGTGTGTATGTACATTTTGACTTTGGTATGTTGTGTGATGCAGTGGCTTGGAACCCAAGACAAATTTGCCTGTGGAACAATAAAGTATATCTTATCTTATCTTAAGCTCTAATTACAACACACAGAGAGGAAGACGGACTTCATTTCCTGCTCAGGTAGACATTTCCCCTCTATATCTTTACATAGACAATAGTTTTTTTAATGCTATGTTAATGCTCCGGATATCGAATAGAGCACCTTTAACTTGAGGAGACACAAGTCAGGTATGTCATTTCTATCTCATGTGTGACATAATGATTAGGAAACAATGAACACCTCACATAATAAAATACATTAAAAAAAATAATGTTCCACCGCCTAGCTTGTGACATAATGTGACATGTACTGCTTTTTATGTGTTTCATTCTCTTTCAATAAAATTCAATGAAAATACATAATAAAAAACACTCAGCTGATGAACAGCCACCGTACACCGCTGACCCGCGGGACAGGTCATAACGTGCACTTACAAAACCACTGGATGCTGTGATTAAAGTTCCACATTGTGATATCTGTATGACGTTGACTCCCAAATCTTTATCCCTTTTAATCTTAATCTCTTGATGCAGTCAGGTTGATGTAGCTCAGATTATCTAACAGTGCCCCGTGTGTAAATCCATGTGAGTTTATATCTGTTTGATGGATGGTTTTCTACATGAAACAAGCAAACAATTAGAGACAAGTTATAAGACATAAACATAGTTTTGTGTCACAGAAATATAGTTTTTCCTTCTTCAGTATATGATGCACGCACATTCAAAAACCCCATCCACATGCCCTACAATTAAAAATGTTTACTTAAATATTGATAAAAATGTCTGGGGATTATTTATATTCTTACAGAATTAACTCAGAAACATGTTATTAATGAGAACATGCTAAAAACCTCCTCAGAGGTATCAGCAAAGTTGTGTTAACAGTTTATGTAAGTGTATTTTCTAACCACACGGTGGTGCTGTTGTGCTATTGTATGAGCTATCCTTTTTTCCACTATGTAATGAGCACAGTAAAGTGTGAGTCATGGGATTAAAACAAATAGTTATGTGTTAATTCTAATTCTGAATGCCCAACAAACAACATTGTAGTCTCAACACTGTCCCTCTCTTCTTCTGTCCGGATTCAGTCTCTCTATTAGATGTCATTAACAACCATTATGTGATATATGGAGGAAGGAACCTGCCAAGATCTAAAATAAATAAATAAATAAATGAATAAATAAATAAATAAATAAATGAAGGACCCGATAGAAAGAAATATGTAAAGAAAATAATACAGAAATAAATAAGTTTGGGGGGAATAAATAAGGAGTGAAATGCAGAGGGAAAATCGGTCATAAATAAATAAATACATTTGAAAATAAATAAAAAATAAATGCAAAAAACTATAAATAAAAAATACATGCAATTTTAGATACATACATTTCAAAATTATAAAATAATAAATACATAAAAGGGGAAATTAAACAGAAGAGTAAATAAATAAGGGAATTGATACAAAGATAAATAAATAAAGAAGCAAATTAAAACAGAAATATCAATACATTATTAAGGGCTACATGCATTTTTTATACTAGTTTTGCTATATTCAGTGACATATTTACTTATTTATCAAGTCATTTATTTATTTTTTTATTTTATTTTGGCAGGTTCCGTCCTCCACAGCGATACCGTGACACTGCCTTTGGTCTTGGTATAAGGTGGTAGGCCTACTTGCTAATAGTGGTGAGAAGTAACTAAATACATATATTAATAGTTCTATACTTTACACTTTTACTCTACTACATTTTAGAGGGAAACATTGTAATTGTTAATCCTCTACATTTATTATACAGCTGCATCTGCAAACCAAGAACACGGTGAATGTGCCTTTTCATTTTGCTCAATGTAGACGTTTTAGCATTCGCACAGAGCAAGTGACATGTAGCTTTTAATGAAGAAAATTAGTTTTTGGTCAGGGTCAATAGATATGATGGTTCAATTGTGACAGCATGTTTGGGGGGTCAAATAGGTTAATTTTATCCCCCCAACAACGCTAATAGGGTACTTATTCTGGAGCTGAACACTGACCTGTTTGACCTCCTCCTCTCCTAAACTGGGAGAGCGACCTCTGACCTTAACAAGGGCTGAAACTGCAAATATAAGGATGATGGTTTCTAATGAATTCTGGTAATATTCAGATGCGTTTGTCATGAGATAACAACTAAAATTAATACAATTATCAGCCTTTAAAGAACCATAGCAGTTTTTTCAGCTTCGCTGATACAACAGCACCTGCCAATACTAAAATGTTGTTGGTTCAGTAGCTTGTAGCTGCATTGTTGTAAAAAAAAAAACTGAAATTCTATTTTAATATAAGATTTCTGCTTCATAATATCATATCGTTAAGTATTGTGCTTGTTTGGGAATTAGAATAGACAGGTTTCTGTGCAACGTCATCACAGAGATGCGTGCGCAGCTAGAGGGCAGAAAGCATGGCATGTCTAGCAGAGCTAAGCTGCAAAGCAGAGATGACGAGGAGTTGCTGTGCAGTAAACTGCACCAACTGCAGAAAAGATGGATTGAAAATGTTTAATATTCCGAGGGCATCACATCATGGATGTATTAAGAGAACTGGATACAGCGTTGGAGGCGTGGGCCCTGTTCATTCCTATGAAAGTTGCTCAGTGACACACAAAGCCAAAATGGCTCGACTTCCGTCTGGAAAAGTACCTGGATCTTCCGCCGAACTTCCGCATCCATTGGGTACATGGAACATGTGCAGTAGCGTCCACTCGGTCACATGACTTGGTCACGGGGTCCCAGCTTGCGCTGTCGTCACGGTCTGGGTCTCATTCACATGAAAGGAGGAAGGGAAATAACTCTGGATTCAGCTATTTTAGTGCATTTTACAACTTTTAGGACCTAATGATTTAAATAAGGGCTATTCAAGTGTTCATACTGGGAAGTTGATTTACCTAAAAAAAAAACAATGATCCACTGAGTTAAAGACATTTCTTTCCCAATGTAAGGCTATGGGGAAAAGTCTTTTTGGACCCAATGGCATCACGTGACGGACACGGAAGTTGTAGTACCGTCGTTTGGCCACTACGAAAGTTGGGATCAACGAACGGTGCTCTTCCTGGGGGCTTGGATCACATGCCTTTGCTAAAAACAGAAGGAGATTATGAATCCAGCTCTGGTGGGGAAAAAGCATTCTCATCACACATCGTTAGCAAAGCAGCGGGTGTTCATGGAGAGCTGTCATGCTCCACAGATCAATAAATATGAACTGATCAACAACAGGGTGAAAAAAAAAGTGTCTGGCGGCGGCCATCAAGAGGGACTCACGTAACTTGAACGCCGACCGGAGTGTCAACCAAACAGAGCCTGGTATGTCAGATCTAATGTTATCTATTTCATAACGGGTGATAATAATAAACAAATCTAATACTAGTACATCACATGATCATGGTATGTGGTGGTCGGACTCTGCAGGGGTCTAGTATAGTCAACAAGAATGTACAAACAATGTCAAATCTGTGTTGGTAGACTACAATCTTGTGCCAAAGTTGTTTAGCCTCCTGAATGCGTACCTACCCAGTAATGTTTGAATATAATAAACCCATCTATTGGTGGGAAAGTGCTTAATATTCCATACATTGTGGGAGTGTGACCTCAACCCAACTCCCGCCTCTTACACACACACACACCCACACAACTGAACCTCAAAGGCTAACCCTTTAGGCTCCTCTCTGCAGACTCAGGCAGAAATACCATTTGGCCTCCCCCCTCAGTGGAATCTCCCTCAGGCATAGCTGACATCCAATGCAGAGCAGTGCAGGTTGCCACTGTGTTCATGTAACTGCAACATGTGCTGCCATGTACAGTATTGAACAAAGTGTGTCTGTGTGTGCAAATTAATGATTGATGTTACCACTTCTATTGTCTATTGTAAAGATAAGGCTAAAGAGTACCGTCTGGCTTTGGTTGAATTTAATTGTTTTGTGTCAAAGTATCCTCACAAGTAGTGTGTGTGTGTGTGTGTGTGTGTGTGTGTGTGTGTGTGTGTGTGTGTGTGTGTGTGTGTGTTGGGACGTAGGACATGGTTTGCTCTTTCACATGTTGGTACCAGGGGAACATTCCTGGAAACATAGCACGCCTGTTTACACAGGTCATAAATGCTGTGTACACACATGCATGGAGTTACATCACATGTGCACACCTGGACCATCTTATGGGATACCATAATGGTCACATTTTGTTCAGTGCAGGTCATTTCAACCGTATTATTTATAGAGCTGTTAAAGTTAACGCAATATTAACACGTTGACGCAAATTAGTTTTAATGGCACTAATTTCTTTAACACATTAACGCAACTTCCGATTTTTAGGTTGTAGCGGGCTCAATTTTAAAGATAAAGCGAAGATACTGGTATAAATGAAACTAGAAAACCTTATGAATCCATTGGTACCAACTAGTTTGTCGCAAAGGACGCTAAATAATGCTCCAAACTTACACTAAATTTTGGCAAGGGAAAAACTGGCATGCTCTGACCTCAAGATATGTGAATGAAAATGGGTTCTCTGGGTACCCACGAGTCTCCCCTTTACAGACATGCCCACTTTATGATAATCACATGCAGTTTGGGGCAAGTCATAGTCAAGTCAGCACACTGACACACTGACAGCTGTTGTTGCCTGTTGGGCTGCAGTTTGCCATGTTATGATTTGAGCATATTTTTTATGCTAAATGTAGTACCTGTGAGGGTTTCTGGACAATATATGTCATTGTTTTGTGTTGTTAAATGATTTCCAATAATAAATCTGTATAAACGTTTGCATAAAGCAGCCACTCCCATGTTGATAAGAATATTAAATATTTGACAAATCTCCCTTTAAGGTACATTTTGTGATATAATTTGTGTTTGATCGCGATTAACTATGGACAATTATGGGATTAAATATTTTAATCGATTGACAGCCCTAATTATTTGACAATATAAAAAATACACAATGAGTAATGTAGGTGCATGGGGCTTCCTCTTGTGGTAGAAAATTAAACATATTTGGTTATATTGGTTAAATTTGGGGGAAAAAAATGAATGCAGGACTAATTGGGGGAAAATGGAAGAGAACTGAGGTGTATTGGGAAAAAAAGTGTTTATAACCAACTTTTTTTTCACTCATTCACTCCTCCGATAAATTTTATTATAGAGTGAAGACTTTTGGACACTACTATACATGTGTATACATGACATTAAGTGTTAAAGATGCACATGGTGGCTTTGAAGTCCACAGCTCTGACAACGAGGCTCTGACTGAAAACAGAGTGCAGGCTAATCTGGGAATGTGTGGGTGTGACGCCAAAAGGAGTTCCAATTCACCCTTTGGGGCTGGATTAGGACAGACAGCTGACACGTATTGATGTCTGTTTGGGAGTCTTGAGTGTGTGTGTGTGTGTGGTGCCAGAGCATCGTCTTTTACTTAGCTTCTTTAGGCAGTCTGTAGACCGAGTGATTTGCTGAATTTACTTTTTGAGGCCCACTATAGAGTGCTACAGGAGAAAGTCCTAAAACCCAGAAATGAGTTAGCATTTTAGCACTTCCAGTTCCTTCGTCTGGAAGTTAATGGATTTTTTTGAATTGGTTTTTAGTTCGATGCCTGAAATAAGATTTGTGGTTAACACAAGCTGAAGAGATTTTAACGTTTTGCTCTACGATATAAAATACGTCAGTAAATATATCATAAACCAGTGCTTGTTCTCTGCAATAATTCAAAACCCAATGGAAAAATCCCATTGGCTTTTTGTCGAGGGAACTCAGGGAGATGCCAACTTCCTGGTTGGCCTACAAAAATACGTCATCCCTGGAGCACTCTATAGACTGTCAAATCTACTTTGACTTTAGATCATCATACTTTAGCCACTTCAAATTCATAAAAGAATATCGGGTTAAGTTTAAAAAAAGTGAATTGTTTTCTTTTGGTCTATTTTCTGTGGAAATAAAATAAATCCATGCTCCCAAACATCAAAATGGTTAGGACATGAGTTCACACATCCATATTCCGTGAAAGTAGACATCCACCCTTCAACAAAAGAGGCTTTAAAATCACAATGTCTTTTTATACCAATTATTTGATACTTTTATTTCCATTTATAAGTATTCATCTCGAGTCGACAATTTACATTACAGCTCAGCTCTCTGGAATAGTCTACAAGTCGATGTGCTGCATGTCAGCCGTAGAGGGAGAAGGGGAATGGCGGTAAGACTGAGGGACACCAGATAAGCCTATAACAGAGGGGAGGACAGGGGGAGCACACTGTGGTTACTGCCACCACATCCCAAATTCAGCCCGAATCAACACAATGCTCGTCACGCCATGATCATCGTTATCTTCCATCTTCATCATCGTCATCATTCAGTCCAGTGCTGTTGTGCAGAAGGGAATGCTGGGAACTTGGAGGACTCAGTGCAGTGGACCTGGAAGAGGAGAGAGATGAAAATGCACTTTTTTATCCCATTTATACCATGTGATCAGTATCAAGACACATTATTTAGCTGCTGAAACGACAAAGTTGATTAATTGAATAATCGGCAACTATTTTGATAGTCTATTAATCGTTTTAGTCATCTTCAAACAAATAGTGAAAAAATCCAACACATTCTCAGTTTCTCATACAGTAGGATTTGCAGCATCTCTGTCATATGTAACTGAATGTACTTTTGGTCAGACAAACCTGACATTTTAAGAGGTTACCTTGGGCTCTGCAAAGTTGTTTTCACATTTGTTTTTTATATTTCATTGACCAAACGATTAATCAGAAAAAATAATCAGCAGATGAATCAATAATAAAAATAATTGTTAGTTGCAGGCCTTATCTGATCCAATGAACTTTGCATTTACACCTATTAATAAGTGTTCTAATCATCTCAATTCTGCCTGCATTGTGATCAGATCTCAAATATGCAAATTATTTAGGCAATAGGCAGGGCTGGCAGACTTGTTGGCAAACACAGAGCCTCCCAGGTCAAGGGAAGCAATGCCATGGATGGGCGTCATCCATTTTTAAATCAGGAAATACTCTCTACCTACTGCTACTACTTGTAGCTCCTGGTGGGCTTGGTTAAGCTAGCAGGAAGAAGCAGTTAGTTGACTTTTCAACTATAGCTGGGCGGATATTTTTTTAAGTATGTGGTCATACTGTATGGATTGATGAGATCCAAATTACATTGTGAGCAGATGATTCGATCGCAGTCTGATCACAATGCGTTCTGTGTGCATTGACGCCTGCGTTTTTTTCTTATCCAGATCTTATGTTAATCCCAGGTGTAAATGCAGTCTCAGATCAAAGTGGCTGTCCACAAGCACAACTATGGCTACGTACAGCCTAAGAGCAATTTGCTTAGCTGTAGACTTAGTTTTATTTCTTGTGTTATTTAAGGGAGTTTAACTAGTTAAATGCCGCATTACAGCACTCTAAATGTTCATGAGCCATTCACAAGATATTATGGGCAGCCCTCAGATGAGCTTCATTTTTTTAAATCAAGCATTAAAAGGGTAAGTTCATTGTTGTTTTATAGTTTTGGTTTACTGTAACTCTAAAACAGTTGAGGGGATTGGAATTTAATGTGCGGCGCTCAAAGCATTGGAAAATTACACTTAACCCCCCCACAAAAAAAAATAAAAAAAATAAAAATCAGCAGCATATCTCTTTCCAGAATCAGTGCCCTGGTGGATAACTTTTCTGTGAACAGTTTTTGTTAGAACTACTTTCAAAAAAAGTTTTTCAGAGACGGATAGTTTTATTTATTATTTATTTATAAATTTGAGTATTCATTCATTCATTCATTTTTATTTATTTATAGTTATGGGACACCATTGTCTACTTTATCAAAAAACTGGCTTGCCTGCTTGTTCTTTGAGGAGGGATCGGCATTTGTACCCTGCAGGAGCCAAAAATTCCTACAGAGATAAGATCTGCTTTTTATTACTGTTCCCCACACACTTGGAATATTCAACAAACTTCAAGTTGACCTCGTTAATACCGCTGAAACAATAAAAAGTAAGGTAGATTGCTAATCTTACTGATCGGAACTACCATTGCTTTTAATTAAAACATTTTATTTTCATCTTTTCTTTTTTGTCAATCTTTTAGCACTCTTTGCTTTTGTCTCCATTTATTGTATGTATGCCTCGACAACATTGAGAATGAGGGTTCTCCCTCAATGTGTGCGAAGTTTTAAATAAAATAAAATGAATAATTTGAGTATAACAATTTAGGAATGGCCCTTTTCCCCAGCAGACATTTGGCCTTGTCCCAAGTAGTGAGCCCGCATGAAACTGAAGCAGCTAAATGGAATTCAGCCATCTTTCCTTTCATTATTTACACCTGTTCTTTTCCTACTGTGACATGTCTAAATGTCTTCCATGAAAAAGGCCTGTTGCTCTGTAAAGATATCGCAATTTTTTGCTCCAGATGAGCCTATTTGGATGCAAGTCACAGAAACCGCATGATCCGGTAATTAACCCCCAACCTTGCTCGTTGTGGACTCTGAATGATATGTAAATTATGAATCATCCTTACATTTGAGGTTGGAGGGCGCCTCCTCATGACGTCCCCTCAGCTGCACTCTTCACACAAGCAGCAAAGGCCTCCATCAGGTCTTTGCAGCCCTCGGCTCCCTTCTCTGCCACACTGGAAGAAACATTAATGACTATTAGATCACAATCAAAGTAACCCACATTTAAATACCCCAGCATTTCATTTCACAAGTGGTTGTTGCATTTCAATGTCACTTTCTCGCACAGATGACATGCGAGTTGGAAACCGAAAGAGGAAGAGCACTTTAGTCTAGCTTTAGTCAGAAGTAGCGGACTCAAGTCTAAAGATTACATAAAGACATAGAAAGTGACTAACACAAGGTGCCAATGCAAGATCTACTCCTTCACCAAGTTTGATCACAACCACTTTAAGGAACAAGATGAATGGATATATCCAGTGAAATGTTTCCAATTGACAAATGTTCTATACATTTGAAATGCAGTGGCTGGCAAAGACAAAAAAAAAGAGAAATGAAAGAAGGAAGAGACAAAAGGGGATGAAACTGTGAGAGAGAAACAGATTATTTCAGGCTCCAATGCAGTAGCAAACACAGTAGCAGACATTGCCACAGTGCATTAGGGTGATGGAGCGAAAGGGAGGGAGAGAGAGTGGATGAACCCATCTGTTTGATAGGACAGCAGAAAGGGAGGGAGGGAGGTTGCGTGATCATGCAGAGATGACGAGACACAGAGGTACAGAGGGTGAGCCCACAGGAGGAGGGGTTTCATGATGCATGACTGTAAACCCAGCCTTTGGCTCCTCCCATCACTTCATGACATCAGAACATCCCTCCGTTCTGCTATTCTTCCTCAACCCAGGACAGCAATCCTCATCTGCTATACATTAATCCCTCCATCCTGGCTCAATTTAAAATTAAAGTGGCCCCTGCTCACCATTAAAATAACAGGTTAGCTACTTATCCAATATCTAGAGGTACTTACTTAAAGCTGAAGTAGGCGAGATTGGAGAAAACATGCTCAAACTAAATTATACAACTTTTCACATAATATGCAGAAGTACCAAGAAAGGTCTTTCATTTTCAGCCTTGTGTGATCATTCACACAACAGAGTAGAATTAAAGTCTATTCTGCGAATCTAAAAGGCGTGGAAACACCATCACATTACAGCGTCATAACCATTTTAATATACTAGCTTAGCTACACAGGGTCATCTCTGCGGCTTTATCTCTTTGCATCGTGGCCGGGTGCCTGATAGTGATGTAACACACAGCTGGCTGCTGCAGATTATCACTCAGCGCTTTACTTTGCCTGGAGGGATGGAGCGAAGAGTGTGTGTGTGTGTGGGGGGAAATGGGAGCCATTGAATTTGTGACACTGCAAGAGATGCATGCCTGGTGGTGTGTTGGAGTGTGTGTGTGCTTGGGCAGAATCAATGAGTGCTCATGCTTGGCAGAAAGATTGACCCAGAGGGTGCGCTGTCAGATAATCCTCCCACAGTGCCATTGGTCCACCACAACACACATGTACAGTACTACTCTGACTGTACTGAGGTGGAGGAATCAAATTAACAGAGTGGTTACCACGCTAGAGTAGCCCGAAGAAAAAGTCATCCAACCAGTTAAGGCTTTATTATGCAGCATTGAAAATGTGGGCTCTCCTCAAATTGGTATTTTTCAAAATAAAAACATCATTAACCATCAATAATACACCAGACATGTATATACATGTATATGAAGTGCACACAGGGGCATTACAGAAAGCATCAGAGCAGGGCAGTCACATGGACCGGCAGGGTTGGGGAGGTGGGGGCGATGACATCACCACCACCGCAGTCATCACGCAATCTTCCTGAGAGAAAGCACGACTCTGAGCGAGGTCACGTTACAGGGTCATGGGGCAAAGCAGGGTTGTCATGGCGACCCATTGCCTGAACAGTCCAATCCAGATTCGATATACTTATTACATTATATGAAACAAAGCTAATATTATGATGCAAAATCTTTACTCGGCCAGTGAATTCATCTACCTAACTGGTGAGTGACCAGCATGATTTGTAATCTAAACCAACTTCATGCTATTGAGTGCCAGTTGCTTGCTTATGCAGTGACGTCAGCGTGTCCAGGTCCGACTGATCTCGTCGTCTTCCCGTCTCGGACACAATCAGGAAATGCGGGATGAATTATTTAGACTGAGCTAGCTGTAGCCTGTCCTCTGGGACAGACATGCATAATAGATCACTGAGCAGGTGCAAGCAGTCAAAGATGCTGTAGAGGCCAAATATCAGTCAAGAGATCATGTGATTAAGGCTGAGTGTGCAGTGTCATCATCTAGTGGGGAGAACAAAAGAATCAATAAAGTTTCCCTTTGTGTCCGTTTTGTATGAAAATATATGATATGAGGCAACATCTATAGACAGCCGATAAGAGTTACTAATTTTGTTTCACATTGTACAAATTGAGCGCTGACGTGACGTGTTTCTGTGTCCCATCTTGGTTTGTATTATGAAACTCTGGTGTAACCTGAAAAACAAGTTAAAAATGTCAGAGTAGTTCAAGAGTCTTTGAGTGACGTGGAAATATCTCCAGAACAGTCAACTGTTGTAAAAAGTGGCTCAGGTCTACCATCAACTGTAATGCAAATTCAGAAGGTGATGAAACTTTGTGTTTCAAAACTGCAATAACTTATCTCAGTACATGTAGTTGGACTGGAGACTCTTACAGTTATTACAATAGTTATGAAAATGTTTAAATGATAAGATAACCGTCCTGAAGAGGATTTGTCTTTTCATGACAAGATACTTGAAGTGACAGAGTGCAGAAAATCAAAGTTCGAAGTACGTATGTCTCAGCGTTCAAAAAACATTTTCCCACATGACCCAACATAGGCTTCTGTATGATGATGCTGCTACATGCACAGTATATACACATGCTTATAGACAGTGTATTAACGTTACATATAGTAACTTAGATGGCGGTCGACACGTTCCCAGTTTGGACGCCATGTTAGTCCAGAATCCGAAAGACACAATAACACAAACTAACCGATCAATACAGCGGTAGACCAGCAACTCCTGGGTTCTGGAGGTAAAATTACTGTTTTTGTGAATGGAATCTGGTGGTTTTGAAGACAGCAATATAACAGCTTCAGTTTCCCGTCAGAAAGGGCCATCTGATGGCGAGGTAACAGGGAACTGAAGCCATTATTTTGCTACCTTCAAAGCCACCAGACTCCATTTACAAAAACACTAATTTTATCTTTCAGAACTCTGGAGTAAAAATACAACCCCACTTAGAAAAATCCAAATGAACCCTTTCAGTTATTTCCAAATGTCGCACAGCTAACATTGACTCAGCTAATACTAGCGTTCACATTATTCATAACCTTACTGATTAGCTGACTTAGGTAAGCTAGGCAACTGCTTTTTTCCATTTGAAAACAAAAACAGAAAACGCCGCAGATGGAGCCGCCCTTTAAGTCTATCAACCACCATTCATGATAGATGGTGCAGCATGGGTTGAGGGGGAGGGGGGCACGTTGGTGCAAACAGTGTGACACAACTACAGCACAGCAATCACATTACCGACTTCTGCAGAGTCACCGAATTCCAGAATGAAAACCAGCTCCGTTTCCACTGGCAAGAATGTACATGCATGTCTGCACACACGACTGCAGGCAATCAGTAACAGAGGGTGTGCATGTGTGTGGAGATGAAAGGAAGGGGGAAGGGGCTGTGTGCTTATGTTCCACTCTTATGAAAGAGCCTGGAGTCTCAAAGTACACAGGCAGGTTTGCAAAATATTATTCATAGTAAATATGAGCAAAAGAACTGACCGCTCAACAAGTCCACATACTGCACTGTATGTCAGCATGGGCATTATAGATCTATCCGGTGTGTGTACAGCACATTGATTATCCTGACCCTGCAAACAAGTGTCCGCTGCAAAAAGCTTCATCTAGTTTAGTTATTTCTGGCTGGAATACTTTTCTTAAAAAAGTGGAAAAAAAAGTAACGATAATGATATAACTCTTACCCAAAAGTTACTTTTTAGGAATTTCCTTGAAATAAGTGCATGTATCTTGAAACAATAAGTCAGGTTTCTGCATCCAAGTCAAGAAAAATTAAATTACAATTTAAAAATACTAATAAAACGAGTTGATTTGCATAAAAAAAAACAAGCTGAAGTATTGATACTGCACTGCAGAAGAAAGTAAGACTGAATTACTATGATATGGAGCTTTTTTGCAGTGCACAAATAGAATAAATTAAAGTTACCCAAGTTTAAGATAAAATAAAATAGGTCCCATCTTTAAATTTTAAAAATGTATTTGTTCAACAATTGAAGCAACACTGCAATAGCATTATTCCAGCTTTTGGAAAAAAAACTCATCCAATACATTAAAACTGTTAAAAATGTAACATTAAAAGGCATACTATGCTTTCTTGTCTCACACATGCTGATAGCCTGTTGCTTATATTTCACCTCTGTGTGACCTTGTTAGTGTGACCTTGACAAGGTCATAACTACTGCTACCATTTCAAAGAAAAAAAAAAGTGTATAAATAAAAAATGAATTCTCCCATTTAACCACCTAAAAACACCTTGTTCTGAAACTGTGGGAAAATAATCAAATCTGACCTACAGTGAGTATAAAGAGATGCTTATCACTACAACATGAGGGCCCCGAAGCCAACATGGCCACCTCCATGCATCTCTGGCCAAGTGTGAATGCGAGGCTGTTGCTTATTTGTCTGGCCCGGTTAAAAGAAGCAGTTGTCTGGCGAAGCGGTAACATGATCTGTGGCAGGGAACATGTCATGGTATCCCGCACATACGGTATAACTTGTACACACGTCCACCCACAAAGTCTATAAATACATAGGGGTCCTGGTTTTCATTACACAGAGCCAGCAGTGTTAAATGTCAATGTCAGAATCGTTACCTTGACCCACAAGAGTGGTGCAGGAATACTTAAACCCCAAAATGAGTTAGCATTTTAGCATTTCCGGTTCCCTCGTCTGGCAGTCAATAGGTTTTTAGTTAGATGCCTGAATTAAGGTCTGTAGTTAACACAAGCGCAATAGATTTTAACATTTTGTTCTATGGCATAAAATATGTCAGTAAATATCCCACTCGTGAATTTTTACGTTTTTACGTGTCTTAAAAAAGACGGTTTCTAACAAGTGGCTAAATGAGATCATGGAGGTTGAAGGGGACATTAAAGAGGACCTATTATGCTTTTGTGCTTTTCATTACTTTAGTGTCTTGTATAGTTTTTTGTGCATGTAAGAAGTCTGCATAGTTACAAAGCCAAAGTCCAGGGCAACGGGAGTTACTCTCCCCCACAGAAACACTGCTCCTGAACTACCTGAAACACCTTGATTGAAGTCCTGCCTTTTCTTACATAACATGGTGATGTCACTAAGTAACACATTTGCATAATACCTGCCTTGCGGCTAGTTTGGCACGCCCTCAAACAAAGCTAGTTAGAGCGGAGTCCAAAGAGTTTGGTTCTTTTGACCAATTACAACACCAGGGCCAGATGACCAATCAGAGCAGACTGGGCTTTTTTTTTTTTTTGCTTTTCAGACAAGAGTGTGAAAAGAGGTGCTGCAGCACAGCCGGTATGAGAAAAACAAAGTGTTTTTTGAACATTAAAGCATGTAAAGATGTTCCAGAAGAAACACAAAATACAAGTATGCACCTCAAAAAATGAGCATAATAGGTTCTCTTTAAATATCACGCCTAACGCGTCCGCCTTTACGGGCTTGTTGCGTTTATACTCGCATTCACGTAACCGGTGTAGTTTGTTTATAGCCCAACGTTAGCTTTTTACTTCTGGCGATTCTATTTACGCTTCAAAAATCATAAGTGGTGTTCATTTGTGAAGATCATCATAAACATTTGCAATAATCCAAAGGAAAAATCCCATTGACTTTTTGTTAAGGGAACCGGTGCAATGCTAATTTCCAGGTTGGCCTACAAAAAATACGTTATCCCTGCACCACTCTATAGCCGGTAGATTTCAAAAACACTCATTTGACTGACACTTCATGCCCAAAGTAGGGGTCAATGACAGCATATTAAATTTACCACCAGTCACATGTAACTAAAAGAATCCTGGGAACATGGAGTGGAGAGGTGGTTCTCAATTGCCAAGGCATCTATCCCAATTGTATTCTGTGAGGGGCCACTGTGTCTCTCTGATTAACACTGGTAGTTTAAGGCCACATTTGCTAATGCTGGTGCCACCTGACTTTCCACCTTTCAAGGTTATGGGTTAACGTTCTGCTGATATCTGCATGGAATGACCCACATGCACTAAAACACCTGCAACCATGACATGTAACATGAGAACACCTTATTACCATAAACCCATTGTACTGTGCTTTCAAAGACCCTATAGAGTGCCAACCTTGGCCCCGGTTCCCATTATAGGCCTTTAAGAAGCTGCAGTAAACGGCACGACCCCCTCACCTGTTTATGACTCAACAATGTCTGCAGATTTTACACAAGAGCAGCTCAACTTATTTAGCAATGATGGACTATTTATATTCAAAACAGACCTGTTGAAGAAATGTATGCCAAACTATTTGTAAATTCAAATTGATCTTTAAGTGTCCTGACACTTAAAGGGGAACTACGCCCATTTTCAAAATTCATACGTTATTCCTATGGTCTAAGACAGTCCAAAAATATTAGTGAACATGAATAACTTTCACCCAAATCCAAAAACTAGAGGCTAAAACTCAAACTGTGATGTCATAGGGTATAAAGAGTGCAGCTGCTCCATAGACAATTAATTGGGAGAGATGTTCTAGATAACACAGAGCACCCAGGGGAATGATCTGAGTAAATGGGAACATTTTGTGTTTCATAACTGAGAACACTACAATAGAATAAAGCTCATTTGGGTATAAAAAGGAAAACAAACATTCAATGTGTCCCATTCATTGTCTATGAAGCAGCTCCAGACTTTATACCCTATGACATCACAAGTTAGAGACTTCTCTGGTTTCTGGCTTTGAGAGAGAGAGTAACTCATATTCACTAGTATTGATTGAACTTTACTCGGCCATGGAAATAACATATTGGAATTCTTAATTTAGGTGGTTGTTCCCCTTTAAGAAGTAAAGTTGGCACTTGCAAAACTGTTACACATGATTAGCCAACCATCCACGCCTTGACCTACCACCCTCCACCTCAACCTCAACCTGCTGTCTTATCTAAAGGCTTCACACACCCTTTGTCACCTTATCAAGGCCCAACAGCCTGAATGGAGCTCACTAGGCAGCTTTTACTATCGAAAAATATGTATACTCTGCACAAATAATTAATAAAAACTAGGGCTGTCAATACAATAACGCAAATTTGTTTTAATGCCACTAATTTCTTTAATGCAATCGATATTTCGGAGGTTGTAGCAGTTTTAGGCTAGAGTGAAGACACTGGTATCATATGAAACTAGAAATCCTAAGGAATTCATTGGTACCAACAATGTCATACTAGCGTGTTGCAAAAGAGGCTAAATAACGCTATAAACTTGCGCTAAATTTTGGCGAGGAAAAACCGGCATGGCAATTTTCAAAGGGGTCCCTTGACCTCTGACCTCAAGATATGTGAATGAAAATGGGTTCTCTGGGTACCCACGAGTCTCCCCTTTACAGACATGCCCACTTTATGATAATCACATGCAGTTTGGGGCAAGTCATAGTCAAGTCAGCACACTGACAGCTGTTGTTGCCTGTTGGGCTGCAGTTTGCCATGTTATGATTTGAGCATATTTTTTATGCTAGATGCAGTACCTGTGAGGGTTTCTGCACAATATTTGTCATTGTTTTGTGTTGTTAATTGATATCCAATAATAAATGTATACATATGTTTGCATAAAACAATCATATTTGCCCACTCCCATGTTGATAAGAGTATTAAATACTTGACAAATTACAGTTACATTTTGAACAGCTACAAAATGTGTGATTTGCAATTAAATATTTCAATCGATTGACAGCCCTAATTACAGCACAAAATTACAATGTCAAATTATCCCTCAAGTGTACGAGAAATGTCATCACTGCTCATGATAATCCATTTGAACGAAGCTTAGTGACCCTCACCCTATCTGTCAAAATGGACCGTTCCAGAGAAGACGTGTGATGTGTGAACACGTTATGTCTTCACACTTCTCGGAGTGTCTGCTCAGAATAAATGCAATAAATCCCAAAAATATCACCGAGCTGCTGGTGTCCTTGACCGTCGACACAGCATGAGGTTAAAAGGAGACGACAGGGACAAAAAACGGAACAAGCCAACGCAATGTATTCTGGGGAAAGGGAGGCTGTAGTGACGCCAGCAGATTCCCAGCCTTCATCCATGCGTACGGATGAGCATCAAACATCACCCCGCCGCCACACAGCATTAATCCCTACGTCGCTTTCCCCTACATAGGGTACCCCAAGTTTTCATAACCCTTACCCCCCTGCAGCTAGCTGGGATGTCAAGTTCAGTTAGTTACATGCAAGACTTCAGTCTCCATCGGTGGTTTTCGGCGCCAACCGCAACGTCCTTCAGAAGAGACTCCATTTTAGCATGGCGCATTTTAGGGATGCTGTGGTCTTCTAATTCAAACGCCATTAGACGTGTGCAAGGTTAAAACAGTTCAGAATTTGGAGCAATATTTGCTCGGAGCTTGGAGCTGTTAGATAACATTCAAGCAAACGATTCAAATGTTCAGGTTTTTTGCTCAGGGCTTCACCTTCAGCTCAACAAATATGAACGTTTGAAGGCATCTCTTGAGGACAAAGGAGAACATTCAGAGTTGGACCAACGATTTGCAGCGAGTTTGGAGTCGTGATGAACTGTTGCTGCACAAAAAAGGTAGAAGACACATTAACACAAAATGCAAATTGTCCCCTACCATTTGTCCAGGTCAGCCTTGATGGCGGCACAAGCAGCGGGGACGGGGGCCTCGACGGGGGCGGTGGTCTCAGAGTCCGACATTTCTGCAGTGGTGGTGGTGCTGGGTGGTGTCGAGGGTGCGTGTCCTGTCCTGTTCCTGTCCTCCGCCTATGGACCCACCAAGAGATACAGAGAGAGAGAGAGAGAGAGAGAGAGAGAGAGAGAGACAGAGAGACAGTGGAGTTGAGGGTGAGTTTGTGAAAGGGGGAGGGCGCACAGGAGGTGGTGGGAGGAGATAAACATGTGAGTGGGCAGCACATGTGTGTACACAACGGTCAGGGGAGTGAAGGGTGAGGGGGCAGTGACCAAGAACTGAAGTGCAAAGGCGGAAGATTGAGCAAAGAGGACAAAAAGGGGAAGGTTGAGGTTCCTTATTGGAGGTCTCCTCAACGCCAAGTGGGGTTCCTCCTACACAACTGTACAGCTCAGGCATGGAGAAGCTTTAACACTGGGAACTACATGCTCACCAAACACTAAATATGTCAAGAGTAGTGGAGAAACACATGATTTTGAACATTCATTCATTCATTCATTCATTCATTCATTCATTAGTAGCTCATGCACAATGTGATGGAGTGTGTCCATTGAGTTGTGCCACCTAGTGGTGGCAGTGTGCAGAGAGGTCACAGCATCTTGCTGCTACTGCAGGCTTCATTACAGCACATGGCAGCCATGCTTCTAAAGGTCAGGGAATGGAAGGCAGCACCAATGTTTTGGGGCAAAACTAAGTGAAAGGACATTTGTGTTTTGTCTTTTAAGATCAGCATAGTAACATAACATTGTGTATAGTATACTGCTGTTGTTCAACCCCAAGTGGCCACATTGAGCCATGTGTTCTTGTAGGAACCAACTCAAGGTTTTCCAAGGTCACAGTCAGAACTTAATGGAAGTTCAAAAAGTTTGGATTAGGGCTGCAGTCAGGGTTGGAAATTCACTTTTTTTGTCCACCTGCCACTGTAGCTGGTGGATTCCACATTTTTACCAGCCACTCAATAAATTACCAATGTTTTTTTAGCTGGTGAGTGAAGCAGCCACTAGCATATTTTACCAGCAGCTGGCTGGTGGCTGGTGCCAATTTAAAAACTAAAAAAAAAATGTCTTTCCAGCACTAGTTTGGACCCTGATAGCTGCAGAATAGGACTGTCATTTTTAGTTTGGATTTTGTTTTAATGAGATTGAGACATCATCTGCTAATGCTGAATGCCTACAATAAGATTTTTCTCACCTAAGCAGACCAGAAGCCACAAAAAATGCTCATGGCAGCTTCCCAGAGATTTTCAGTTTAAATTAAACTGAGAACAAAACAAGAAAACTTCTCATTTTAGATGAGAACCGTCAGCCTTTATTACTGATTTCTTTTTGTTGAAAAAAAAAACTAATTGAAACAATCAAATCAGTTAAGACATTTTTATTTTAAAAATATTAATTATTTTTTTCAATGCTTGTAGAATTAATTTGCCTCATTATCATCATGTGGTTGCTGGCAGAAGTTTCTGGATTATGTTCAACACATACAAATATTTGGGTGAACTGATTCTTTAACACAGTTTATGAACTTCATTATGAAGGAAGTGTATCACTTGTGTAATGTTACATCACCAGACGTTATGCAACAACCTGCACCAGAGTTCCCTGAACGCACCGCTGCTGCTGCTTTGCATACAAACTACTACATCGCCTCTGTGTGCACAAAAACGCACTTAAACTCCTTTGCAAAGTTTGAATTCTCACTATAAAACTCTTCTGACAGTGCCCATGTTTATCTTCCCTCTTCTAAAACACATTAAATATGACTTAAATTAGCTTATTTCACTACCTTTGTTGGTGTCTCACCTGTCTCGTGTGCAGCGACAGCTCTTCTCTGAGGCTTGCGACCCTTGCACACACACCTGGTGAAGCTCTGGTAATTTAAGGGAAGCTGCTATGATTTATGGGATATGTAGTCTTGAGTGCTCACTCGCTTCAACCACAGGCTGCTTACAAAGAAATACTGCTGAATAGTTACTTAGCAGGCTTTTTTTTAAACCCTCTATTTTTAACCCAACATGTGTGTGATATTTATGAGCACAACTCACATTAACTGGCCTCTGCTGTTTCCTAAAATAGTGCTCATTCATATTCCACAAAGAGAGGAAAAAAAAGGGTATGCAGTGGCTTAATTACATTAGCATAAAAAGTCAACCAATTAACTTCCTGCATGGAAAAATAAAACCCTCATCTCCTCACCTCCTCTTACAGAAATAATGCTCTATCATGCATAAATTCTCTGGCATGAGGACACAAGATAAAGCAGGCACAAATAAAGTAGATAAAAAAGTGTAAAAGTGATACTATAGTATATGTAATATTTGGTTATATTATGAAGCATCAGATTATTCAGCAAAGCATGAGGTCTCCAAATCATACAGGTTCTGTACAGAAGTTTTGGAGCAACAAAGAAAAAGCTTTAGAGAAGTACTCCAAGCCTATTCCACACCTCCATGTGAGCCCATGTGCATGGACACAAGACAGAACATCATGTACTCTAAGTAGAATAAGTGGCTTCCTGTGCAGAAACCCAGCATGTGAGACTGAATTCATGCAACAAACCCATTGATTTCCTACCTATCTGCAGATGGGACGTCCTGGTCCTGAGTGAGACGGCTCAAAAAGTGTCTTGAAGTGTGTGCAGAAAATGCCAAAGGTGCCTGCAAACTGCTGGGTAAGTGAATGTGATCTCACTGAAAAGGGGGTGTGTATAGCTCTGGGTCGATTGTGCATGTGTGTGCATGTGAGTGCATGTGTGTGCTCATGGCATGTGCACTGCCAGGGGTTGAAAGACACCAGGGGAGGGGGGAGAAAGAAAGAAAAAAAGAAAAAAAAAGAAGAATAGTAAGTGGAGTGGAGAGAGCAACAGACTAAAAAGGAGATTCCATGAGGGTAAACGGATCTATAGGCAGGACGAGTGGGGGAGGGTCTTTGCATGTGCTGCAACATATATGGTACACAATATGGCTGCCTGACTGTGTTGGTGTACTGCGGCAAGGTCGACATGTCAGCCCATAAAAAACAGTGAAATACGGCTCCTGCAGTTCTCACGTTGCAGTCCTTTCTTCATTTCAATCCTCATTTCCTTATTACAATATCTGTCTCTGAACAGGTATATGGTGTACAAAGTTAGCATCATGAAGCCAGAGGGTCTTACCTGTATGCATATGTGTGAGGAACCGGCACCCAAAACACACACTAACACACCCTGGTGTGTGCTTTGTAAGACAGCAGCAACATAAACCTGTTTTCCTCTCAACAAACGGACATGGGCTTGCAGAAATGAATATAAAGATGTGTTGATGGGTGTATTATTGGAGGTGGTACCTTACAGGTGATAAAATCAGTGGAGCTTTCAAAGTCAGTTTGTAGGTCACACTAGGGAGGCCTGTTGCGCATGTGTGCAGTGTTTTTGTACATCTACAGTACATGATGGGAGGTCGATTGAAAGAAGGAGGCTCAAGGCTGGCAGTAGAACATGAGAGGGGTGTTTAAAGCAAGGCGTCATGGGAAAAATACGGTACGCCGGCGACCTCTTGGCTCCTAAACGAGACGATCTGTGTCCACGAGTTGATATATAACTCTCTGAAGAGGTCTTCCATAAAGGAAACAAAGAAATGATTGACTTATGTTCTGTTTGGGGTCCTCTTTGACAGCTAAAAAAAACTAAATTGATTTATCATGTATTGTTTTATCAGTTAGATACTTTATGACTTTTTCTAATTTTCTGAACATTACTTAAAAACCTGATTTTGAATTGAGGACATGTTTCAGTAGTCTGCTACAGAAAATAATCTGTCAGCTGTAAAACATAGTTAAATACAATTGATTTCCATATGTTCTAGATCAGTGGATCTCAACCTTTTTGAGTCGCGACCGTCCTGTTTTGTTTAGTTTGAACAGTTAGCACCTAGGCGTTGTCCAATGTGCTCCAGGCACTGTGGATTATTGTTGCGTTTCCGTGACTTTTTCTCTCCCTCTGACCTGCCAGAAATCCCCTGACAGAAACTCATGTGCACAGACACTTTAACTCTCACAAACACACTCAATCATATCTATTCTGAGGCAAATTATATTACTGGTACAGGCAATGTAATGAAAAACCTAGGGCAGTCAATTGATTCAAATATTTAATCACGATTAATTGCAAATTAATTGGGATTAAATAGATTTTTTATCTTTTCAAAATGTACCTTAAAGGGAGGTTTGTCAAGTATTTAATACTCTTATCAACATGGGAGTGGGCAAATATGCTGCTTTATGCAAATTTATGTATATATATTTATTATTGGATATCATTTAACAACACAAAACAATGACAAATATTGTCCAGAAACCCTCACAGGTACTGCATTTAACATAAAAAATATGCTTAAATCATAACATGGCAAACTGCAGCCCAACAGGCAACAACAGCTGTCAGTGTGTCAGTGTGCTGACTTGACTATGACTTGCCCCAAACTGCATGTGATTATCAGCATGTCTGTAAAGGGGAGACTCGTGGGTACCCATAGAACCCATTTTCATTCACATATCTTGAGGTCAGAGGTCAAAGGACCCCTTTGAAAATGGCCATGCCGGTTTTTGGAGTGTTATTTAACCTCCTTCGCGACAAGCTAGTAAGACATGGTTGGTACCGATGGATTCATGAGGTTTTTTAATTTAATATGATACCAGTATCTTCACTCTAACTTTAAAACTGAGCCCGCTAACGCAAGTTAATGCGTTAAAGAAATTAGTGGCATTAAAACAAATTAACTTTGAAGTGTTAACTTTGACAGCCCTATTAAAAAACATTCCCCAGTTTAAAATATGTTATCTTATTTTTTACTATGTTATTTTATCTTTTTCTCCACAACCATCTGGCGACCCCCAGAAATGATCTTGCGACAACCATTTGGCGACTCACGACTTACGTGAATGTGTTTGTTTGACCCATCAACCACCCCTACTGCCTGCTCTGAACGGTGTCTCATGCTATTAATACTTCACTTGGTCCAATCGTCAAATAACGCCGCGGGTGGGTTTACAATGGAGTTAGTTGAAAGCTCGGTTTTTCACATACTGTTGCTAAAGGGTGACTCCCTGCGTCGGTGTTCGATGCCGAGGGGCACCTACCGAACGGCGGTATTTAACAAGTTGGGAGTGAGAACGGGTTGATCCAGTTTGTTACAAAGAGTGGGGACACTGTTGTTTAGTTATACCTGTACAGAAAAACAAACTTCATAAAGTTGCTTGTGTAACTTGTTGAGCACAGAGTCAAAATTCCCTTTAGGCGATGCTACAGTTGAGTCAGCATAGTTTTAAATTGTTTTTCAAATTCATGTTCTTATCTGTTTTGACTCTTATTTTCTCTCTAGATCATAAACTATAAACTGCTCTGTTCACAGCCTCAGACATAATAACACATAAACATTCAACACTTAATAATCAGATCAGCTCCTATAGCCTCTACCCTCTGTCTCTGTCTATATGTCATCAAAACAGTATATGGTATCAGCTAATCACTTGTCTTGATTTAACCAACTCAAAAAATATTTTTGCTGCAAAAAGCAGCGGATATTTACCATGAAGAATATTTTATAGGCCTAAAACTTGCTCAGAACCAGAAAAGCACATTTTCTGCTTGCACTGTCACATTTATGTACAAGTACAGTTGTGTCCCAGTTGTCTGTCTCTTCTCTATGTCTATCTCTATGTCTATGTCTATCTCTATCTCTATCTCTTCTCTATCTCTATTCTATCTCTATCTCTATCTCTATCTCTATCTCTTCTCTATCTCTATTCTATCTCTATCTCTATCTCTATCTCTATCTCTATCTCTATCTCTATCTCTATCTCTATCTCTCTCTCTTCTCTATCTCTACTCTATCCTCTTCCTCTCCCTCTGTTTTCCCTGTTTGGTCTGCCTGGCATGTCATTCCACCCAAGTCCACCGGATGTCCCCGTTGAGTTCCTGCCTCCGTCCATCAACCAATCTGTCATCTGCCCTGCACAATAGCAAAGGGTTGGTTTAACCAGAAGTGATGTCTGCAGGTGAGGTGCAGTAAATATTTTCTTGATTGTGAAAACAAAAATGAAATCCTATGACTCACTTTTGATCTGAAACAATTAATAAAGCAGTTAAAAAAATCATATTAATATAACAATGAATTATAGACACATTAGGTTTTGATATCTCAGAAGAAAAGAAAACAATATATATATATATATATATTTAAAAGAAATCATAATAGGTATTATTCTTTTACCCATACAGCAGTGAGGTCTGTGGGATCCTACACAATGAAGAAGTAAAGCCAATGTCAAATACTATGTACACTGTACAATGGCATTGCCCGGTAAAATATGATACGACAGCAGTTCAAATCAGTGGATAATGTTTTAAAAACACAATAACTGTAAACTTATTTAATTTTATTCCATTGGATATATTTATACCATAGACTATAAGAAGTGGACCACGCCCTAAAGCATCCCCTGCTTTATGGTCTATTTGACTCTAAATGGGACCATAATTTACTAAATGAACATCATGCTGTATTGAAGACTTGAAACTAGAGATTAATACCATAAACTCATGTTTACAATGTTTACTGAGGTAATAAATCAAGTGAGAAGAGGATCATTATCTCATAGACTTCTATACAATCAGACTTCTTTTAGCAACCAGAGGCTGGCTGTTAGAAAGAATGCAAGTTTAAGGCACTTCAGCATTGGCTTCACTTCCCAGACCCGGAGGTTGCCTAATGATTTATACCGACAGCAAGAGGTAGAGGTTTGTTATGTAATCATTGAGACTTAGGTACATATACTGTATATTGCCCTTATACGCAGGGTTATTATCTACAGGAGAATACCTAAAAATACTGATTCATTGAGGACTTCATGGACTTTTAGGGCATAGAAAAGACATTTGTACTATGACTGACTTTACATCCATATCACAACACTTTTCAAAACAATTAAAAGGTATATTTACTAAAGCAAATCTTAAAAATCTGAAAGCCAAGATGGCACAATACATACAGGTAGCAGGTGGGGTAACTATGGAAAGGTCAGGTCAGTTATGGGTTTACATGGTCATCACTAATTTAACCATCAAATGATGCCGTAATGAATTAAGAAACAGTGTTTTTATTCATCCATCTAATTAAGAACTGGAAGGAACTTTTTCCACACACACACCCCCAACACACACACACACGCACTCACAGCAGCACAGCATCCATTCAAATCTCCCTGACCATGTTTCTCATTACTAACTGGACCAAACAATCAGCACACACTGCTGCATAACCAAACCGTAGAAGCCAAGGAACTATAAGATGGAGGCACCACGGAGAAAGAGGAAGAAACGGCGACGAGAAGACTAACAAACAGGTAGCAGAGGAAGAGAGATGGCTCACTGCAGGAACAACAATGGAAGCAAACTCTTCACGATGGGTGAGATGAGCTCAGCTTGTCTACTTTATCCATCTATGATTTTATTTGCATGTATTTGTCTGTTATCTATACAATACCTCAAAATAATAAGAAATGTTTCTATTTTACAATGTTAATATATTACTAATAAATGAAAAGCAGCATATGCAAAAATTTGTACACCGCGTGTTTTCTTAGTGAGAAATATTTAATCAAAATGTATATGTTCTCCTGCTCAAATCAGAGATTTTAAACACTGTGTAATTACTAGAGATAGATTATAAATCACCCAGGCCCTTATATCGACTGATATTAGCTCATCACAGATACAGTATATTGGTAAAAGCATATATGTCAGCTGAAAAATAACAAGAAATTGCATTATCACAATGTTACGTTTAATTTTACACTGTAAAATGTCCAACTTAGTACATATAAATCACATATATCGATCACAATTTTTAATGACGAGATTTAAAGGATGATTATCACAAATATTTGTTGATATTATCTGTGACATTTGGCTTTACAAATACAGTTGAAGAACAAAGCCAAACTCTATATCATCTCTGTAACGTTTCTGTGCTCCATAGTGTTGTATATGGTGGCGGCGTGCAGTGCCGTTCCCATCAGCGACCTGCTCGACCGAGCCTCCCAGCGCTCTGACAAACTGCACTCCCTCAGCACGACTCTCACCCACGACCTGGTCAGTACCTGTGTGTGTATGTGTATGTGCACTCTCTGAGGGTATTCAGGCTTTTTCAGACATACATGTTAAACCAGCTGTTAATGCCATAGTCAGCCATGCTCTTGGCTTCTGGATTGGCTTCGGTCGGATTCGCGTTATACCCCATTATACTTGCATGCAAGTCTAGTTACCTCCGCCAAGGAGGTCATGTTTTCGGTTTGGGTTGTTTGTCAGCAGGATTATGAAAAAACTACTGATTTTCATGAAATTTGGTGGAAGGGTGTAGCATGGGCTGAGGAAGAACCCGTGACAATTTGGAGCGGATCTGACTCACGTGGCGGACACACAAATATTTTATCACTTTCATTAACATTGATATAGATAGGGCATGGCCTTGGCAGAGGTCTGCACTCTCCAAGTGCCCTTCTAGTTTTCTCATATATTCAGCACAGTGGGAATAAAATACAACACTGAGACTAAAGATAACATAATTATCATCCTTTGCCCCCCCAGGACTCTCATTTCCCTCCTATAGGCCGGGTGATCATGCCCCGACCCTCAATGTGCCACACCTCCTCTCTGCAGACACCCAATGACAAAGCGCAAGCTCTTCAAGTATCAGTGAGTTACTTCATCTCTTTTTATTAATCTCCCTTATTCTTTGCTTTCATTTGCCTCACTCTACCTCTCCGGTCTTCTCTTTGCCACGTTCACCTACCTTTTTCCTCTGCCTTTATTGTACATCAGAACGTGCCTCCTATCCAGTCACATCTGTTTGATCAGTGCAATGTTTCTGATTATTATATCTCCTTAAAGGAACAGTATGTAGCCTTTATGGGGATCTATTGGCATAAATGTAATATAATATTAATAAGTATGTTTTCTTTAGTGTATAATCACCTGACAATAAGAATCGTTGTTTTTTTAATTAAAATGAGTCGTTTATATCTACATACAGAGCGTGTCCTCTTCACAGAGTCTGCCATGTTTCAAGTATGTTACGTAAAGTACTTAACTTATGCCACATACATAGCGTTGGCTACGCAACTGAAGATGTGTAACAAACATAGCCTACTTTTTTTTAACCAAAACCGCAATCTTTTACTAAACCTAACCCAGTATTTTTGTAGCCTAAACCTAAGTGACGCCAAGGGGTACCAAGTGCTTTAAAAAGTGACTCTAAGGTGTTCTGACCAAGCATCCGAATGTGACGAGCTGGGAATGAGAATTTTTCTCTTACATTTTGATCTCTTTTCTCCCCAGTTACCCTTCAGCTTATTGTATCATCTTATCATTATCTGTTTGACTTCTTCTCCAGGAGTCAGACCTGTTGTCATTGGTTCGCTCCTTGCTCCAAGCCTGGGCAGACCCCCTGCTAGTCCTGTCCACCTCTGCTAACACCCTGCCTCACCCAGCCCAAAGCACCATATCCAACAAGATCCAGGAGCTGCAGGAGCACTCCAAGAGCCTGGGAGACGGCCTGGATATTCTATCTGGCAAGGTGTGCAAGTGTGGGACGACAAACCCATTGTTTTGCTTTTGCATTTGTTTAAAAATGTTAATATAAAAAAGGGCAGGTCCATTATGTTTTTAGGTGTTTATATCATCCTGTAGCTTCCCAGTGGTGTTTCTTATGAATTTAAATCCAAACATTCAAATTTTGGGTGATGAATGTATGTTTTAGCGTCAAAATGCTATTTTCCCAAGCCCTTCTAAAAACATTTTCCTGACGTAGGTTTCTGCATGATGACGCTGCTACATATACAGTATATATACAGCCTTATAGTCAGTTTATTAACGTCACATACAGTAATTTAGATGGAGGTCGGCAATGTACTGCTGTGATCACCACATTAGTTCATATGTGAAAGTCACACAATAACACAAACAAACTAACCGATCGAGACAGTGGTAGACCGACAACTCCCACGTTCTGCGAGGTAAAATTACTGTTTTTGTGAATGGAGTCTGGTGGCTTTGAAGACAGCGATATACATGTAAATGCTTCAGTTCCCCATCTAAAAGGGCTGTCTTTAGGTAAAGCAGTAATAATATTCTAAATATAGTGTACACTTAAAATCATATTGATTTTTAGTTGGCTAAAATACGTTTTTCTGCTGCTCCCGTCTACAGCTGTTTTACCTCACTGACGGGGAAACTGAAGCCATTATATCGCTCTCTTCACAGCCACCAGACTACATTCACAAAAACTGTAATTTTACCTTGCAGAACGCGAGAGTATGCACAAAACCCCACTACAGAGAATCAGAACTAACCCTTTCAGTTATTTCCAAACTTAGCACAGCTAACTTTAGAGTTCACATTAGTCATAAACTTATTGATTAGGAACCTACAGTACGTCACTGCTTTTTGCGAACAGCTGAGTGGGTGTTTCTATTTGAAAACCCCCCTCAGAAAAGAACGTATATGGCCTCGCCTTATAAAACCAATTTTCCTCCCTATCCCAACACCTGTCTCACTTTCCCTCCCTTCTTCCTCTCCCAGATGGGTCCAGCAGCTCAGACCATCTCCTCGCTGCCCTACAGGGGAGGCAACGACATCGGCCAGGACAAGATTTCCAAATTGGTCAACTTCAATTTCCTGTTGTCCTGCTTCCGCCGCGACTCCCACAAGATCGACAGCTTCCTGAAAGTCCTACGCTGTCGGGCGGGAAATATGCTACCTGAGATGTGCTAAAGAGTCAGGCAGCTTGATTTTTCTCAAAGCTTGTATTGCCTACCAACTAGAGATTAGCGCGTGCTAGGAATCTGCTATCTGAGCTAATATCCTATAATAAGTAGTTGGCATTTCTGAGCTTCCAGAAGGTGAAGATAAGGAGGAGTTACATGGCACACACAGGAAATTACAGTTTCTTTGACACCTTTAAGCCATCATGGTGCGCAAAAAACATTGACTTCTCTAATCCAATTGCTAAATTTGAGCTCTTATTAATTTTGATAGAAACATTTCTCTTGTAAATCTTCAAAAGGGGCAAACGTTGTACTTTTTAAACAGCTTCCTTATTGACTTAAAGGTTAATACAAGTTAAGACATTTCAGATAGGAGAGCAACCCAGTAAACCTAAAGGCGTATACTCGTGTCCAGCCTTACTAATGAGCACGGAGCATGGCTCGCACACTTCCCCAGATGTTTCCAGCTGGTCTGGCATTATGAACTGACCATATTGTGGTGACAAACTGTGGTAAACTGGTGTGTTATTTGCTCCTTCTGGTCTTGTCCTTCTACTAAAGCTTTACACTCATGTGTGGTGGCAGATATGATGGTGTGACATATGAGTCACACTGTCATATCTTCGAGTCATTCTTCACACCGGGAGGCTTCAATGGAGAATAACGTTCTCTTCCTAACTAATGCTCAACTGCAGCATTTGCACTTTAGATTTGATTACACTTTCCTGAAAGCCTTTTGAATGTGACGCTTATCAATTTTAATATTTCTGTTCCTCAATAAATAACTATGTCTTGCACAGTAAAATTATATGTCTGTCTCTTTTGTAAGCCCACCGACTTTATGGAAATGCAATGTTTAATCAATGGAGTACCCAATTAACCATTCATCATGTGTTAAAGGTCCTATATTATAAAAAAGTGAGATTTTCATGTTTTTTTATTAAAAAGCAGGCTTAAGTCCTATATAAATACTGTGACAGTATCGAAACACTCAATCCACAGGGAAATACACATAGCCCATATTCAGAAACTCTGCATTTGAAACAAGCTGTCAGGATTTCTGCCCATTCGTGATGTCACAAATCTCAAGTGACTCCCTGTGGATTTATAAAAATGGAAATGAATAATTGTTTTGTTTACATTTTAATTTTTATTATCATTGTTGTAGGTCTATGATACGATGGTATGATGGAGTATTAGGGCCACATTGAGGAAAAAAAATAAATCTGAGATTTAGAGAATAAAGTCATAATATTATGAGAAAAAAAACTGCAGTATTATGAGAATAAAGTCATAATATCAATATGTATATATGTATAGTAGTAGTATTTTTACGTGTTATTTTCTTTTTTTCTCTTGTAAAGTTATGACTTTATTCTCGCAATATTACGACTTTTTTTCTCGTAAAGTTATGACTTTATTCTCACAATATTACAACTTTTTTTTCTTGTAAAATTGTGACTTTATTCTTGAAATCTCAGATTTTGTTTTCCCTCAATGTGGCCCTAATACTTCACTGCAAATGTTTTGCAGCTCCAGACAGATTTTTTTAGTAAAGGTTGCCAACCCCTGCTATAGGCTGACATGTTGGGGGTTACATGTAGACTTGTCATGAAAAAAAAGGAAATAGCATTCATTCTTTTCTTCTCTTTCTTTTCCTCTTTTTGGGGGGTTTGTTTTGAAACCAAACCTATACGCCCTTGTCTGTAAATACATAGTTTTTCTTTCTTATCTTTTTAATCTTGAGCACCCTTGGTTGGGAACCACTGCCCTTTAAAGGCCCCCTAAAAGCTCAGACCGGCCCTGCATGTGTGTTTATCTCTCCCAACAACACTGAGCAGCTCCAGAGTTGAGCCGCGCCGAGGCGCTCAGGACATCAGAGCCGCTTTCACTCCACCAGTAAATCAGTAAACCAGTAAACCGACACCTGTCCGCCACATTCACCTCCTCCTTCCTCCCGTGTGTGTGTTTATTATCTGGAGGTAGCTTAACGTGGCTTCAGTGTCGGATATGAAGAACAAACCCAGCCGACAGGTGAGCACAGCGGCTCCGGAGCGGCTGGACAACATGCCGAGCTTCGAGGTGTCTCTGCAGCAGCTCAACGACCTGCTGACGGACGACAGCGGCTTGTACAGCTGGCCAACCAAACACTTCAACGAGGTCTACCAGAGGATCTACGTGGGCAACGCGTGAGTCTCTGTTGTTATCATTTTAATAACATGTTAGACATGTTACAGCCTACATTAGACTACAGTGATGAACATGTCACGCTGAAATCCAGGTCACGAAGCATAAACAAGCACGATTAAAACAATGAATTCCTCTTTAATAACCACTAATTATCATATTTTATTCTATTAATGCAGTGATACATTGATATTATACGACAATATGCAGCAAAACTATGTGTCCGAATGGGTTATTTTATCACACCATTAATTAAAATAAAGAAAAATAAAATATAAAAAATAAAAAAATAAAAAAATAAAAAATAAAAATGAAAATAAAATAATAAAAAAATTAAAAATAAAATAAATTAAATTAAAATAATAATAATAATAATAATAATAATAATAATAGTGCAGTGTGTCTGTTAACAAGAATACCATGGGGTCCTACATGTGTTCTAGAAAGATCTAGAGCTAATCTGAATGCCATGATAGACAGTAGGATCATTAAGATATCATAATTAGCTACTGTCTGCTTTTTATGGGGAGTCATTTTAATCTAGGTCATATGTAAATATGTATTTTATTTTATTTTGTGTCTGTCTGTCTGCTAACAGACCATGCAGGCATCTTCCAGCCCTGAGGCTTGTGTCAGACAGAAAGTTGTTTAATTTTTGAAGAGGTGGAGGAATGTTATGAAAAAAAGGCAAACTAGAGCAGAGACAGAGGAAGACAGAGCTGGCAGGGATGGATGGATGGAGGAGGATCCAAAAATAGCTCCTGTGTTTAACCTGTTAGTCTCCTGCTGATGTAAAATACAGGGGAGTGCTATACATTTCAATATCTGCAATCAACATTATTGACTTCTCTGTGTCTCTGCTAACGTTTGGGACCAGAGCAGGTCTTTTTTCCTTTATCGCTCCATGAGGGCAGTCTGGATTTTATAAATAATGTATATGTAACTTAGTGAGCTTGCTTCCTGGAACAGTCCCCCAACAAGAGGTTGCAAAATGTGTCATTTTGTATCCACCACAGTCTCAGAACTACTGAGAACCCCATGAGACCATTGAGAATTTAAAGGTCCACTCCACCTATTTCACACATAAGGTGATTTTCACAAAGCGTAGGCTAAGACTCAACCTGTGAAAACAGTTGTATTATGTCAAAGGAGTCTCCGGAGCTTTCCAAAGTTTGACAAAATAACCCTGATGTCATCAGGGTTGCCTCAGCTTGGGCAAAGCTTGCTGGCTGAGAATGGTTTCAATCATTTCATCTAACTCTCAGCAAGAAAGGGAATAAGCATATTTCTCAAAATGTCCAACTAGTCCGAAAGCACCTGTAAGTTACGTGACAAATAAATCAGCTTTGACTTGTGATTTCACTCGGGACATGAACACCGGTCTCCTGAATGAATCCCCTATGTTTTTTGACCCACCCATCTACCCCGACCTCCTTGCTATGTGCCGTTCGCCGCTCTTTCTCCTTCCCGCTTCACAATTACAAGGATTACATACAACATTTTTTTTAAATTTGTGTCTATGTGCACAAATCACTACATTACTACGTAAATATTTCACAAACTGCTGTGTAACTGGACTGGAGGAGGTTATTTATTATGGGTGTTGAGTTCAAATATCAACAATCTTTCTCCAGAACCATGACTCCACCTTTAAAGCTGCAGTGGAGCAAATATGATTTAAAAAAAGCTATTTTTATAAAATGGTCTCTATATCCTGACAGTAGTGCATGAGACAGGTAATTTGAAAAAAAAATCATGTTCCTCTATGTCCTCCGGTGTCCTCTGTTGCTCCTATGACATCTGCAGGATTTCACAGACCGGAGGAAAACAACCAATCAGAGCCGAGTTGGAGCCTTGCCGTCTCTGAGCAGCTGTCAATCACTCGCAAACTCCGATCGAACAGTCAAACTAGGCAGCGCTGATCAAATATGAATCAATATTCTGTTACTGTAATGACTATTTCTCACTTCAAATGTTCTCAGAATCATCTTGTAGTGCACTGTTTAGCTGTAAAATGAGAAAGTTTCTGACCCGGCAGCCATGTTGAGATCAGTTGAGGAAATACCAAGCACCGCCCACCAGCCAAAGCACAGCCAATAGCAACGCTCAATAGGAACCAGATCTCTCTCTGAAATGACCTGTGATTGGCCAAAGTCTCCTGTCACAGGTGATTTTTTAAAGCCTTAAAACAGAGCCATGAGGAGGTGCAGAAGTCTAGTTATCTCTCAGAACACTTGAATTACAAAATGCTGAAAGGTTATTATGGATTTTTGCCCGATGATGCCAAAAACTTTCTGCCTACTGAAGCTTTAAGTCGATCACAGATCTTCAACATGTGCATACAGTACAGTTTATCAAGCTTGGAAGACCATATACTATATATATATACTATATATTCCAGGCTTACAAGCAAATGCATGTTCTAAATTTTAAATGGTCAGCTCTAAAAGCTCAGATGGGATTTTTTCCAGCAACGTGAGTCATTGATGGCGACGTATTTCAGGAGAGAAAACCTCTCTAGTGCCTCCTTTATTCTGCCTGCCTTCCTAAAGGAGTCATAATGGACAGAGCAGAGACACTCGTGTCTGTTATAATGGAGCAAGCGTCCTCACTAACACACTCATGCATCGACACAGCTCTGTGAAGCCTAGTGAAGACAGCATGCACCCACGCGTCGCTCTCTCTGTTCCACTGTGTAGTCTGGGAGCCTGGCAGACTTTTTTTTTTTTTTTGTGGAGGCGTGACGTTGCATTCAGTATTGGCTCCAGTGTGCAGTGTTTCTATTTTTAGCTCTCTACATTTAAAAGGCAGGAGGTGCCAAGTGGTACAGCAATCTCAGAGATTCACAGTGAGAAGCATGCAGATCTCAAGAGTGCAGTGCAAGAAAAAGGAAAAAGGAGGAAGAACAATTAATGATTTAATTCCAATGAACATCAAAACTGTTCCTTAAAGCTGTCGTCAATAGTGATTGGATTACAGGGAAAAAAGAGCCTGTTTTCATTTCATAATGGCATTTTTCATTAGAGTGGTTTTGTCACTGCCCTCTCACCTATCAGTGTGTAGGATCTGGTATTGAAATAAAATGTGTCATTATGAAAAGTGACATTATGAAATAACTTGCCATGAAAGAAAAGTAAAAAAAAAAAAAACATTATGAAATAAAAGCAGACTTTTAAAATCAAATTAAAATGATATCCAATAAAATTATATTATGACAATTATTGATGAAATAACATCTCATAATAAGGAGTCTTGTTTTAATAATTTATTCAATTATTTCACAAATTGTTTGATTTAAATTTATCTCACTGTGACACAGTGTCATAAGGAACTGCACCATCGATCCTACAGATTGCACTATGCGGCTGCACATGTTTAACAATCAAAATCACAACTTTTGTTTCTTCAATTTATCTAACTTGATTTGTATCTGCTCTGGCGGATCAAATCAAGCCTCCTTATTCACAGGTAAACTGCGTGACTAATGACGGGTGTTTGTCTCAAACCTGCTTCATCACTTCATTAAACCCAGCTGCAGCTGCAGGCAAGATAATATTCAGTAAACACGCTACCAGCACCTGCATTTATAATTGAACAGCTTTCTTTCTAGGGATTTAGCTGCATATTGTGTGGTAGCTATTAAGTATATTATATTTAGTTCTCAGAAGAAATAATGATTCACATGAAGAACAACATTTTAATTGAAATCCTTGTGCATTTGAAGCCAGTTTCACACAGGTTCAGTTCAAGGTACGTGCAACAGGGAAGAGGACCCAAATGCAGACAGAGTTTAAAGTTTAAATGTGGGCATTTACCAGACAGGGAAGATCTGAAGGTCAAAATCAGTTAATTCCAATGGAATCGACACAATCAGAATATCTCATAGACTGTATATAAGAAGTGGACGTAGTCACTGTGACGTCACCCATTGGTTTGTGGACTGCCGTTTTGAAGCCTCGATTTCGGCATTTTTGCCATCACCATCTTGTTTTTTGCAACCATGAGAGTGACACGAGATGGTGGACCTAAGTGCAAGCGAATGCTGAATAAGACATTTTCAGGCAACCAAAAATGTTATTTATTTATTAACTTTCATGAACTGAAACACAGACTGTGAAAGGGTTAAATTTGTAAGATGAAAACATAGACTGGACAACGTTGTGGTAGCGACCTGTCAACCACAAGGTAGCCACGCCCTACAGCATACCCTGCTTTATGGTCTATTTGACTCTAAATGGGACCATCATTTACTAAATGAACATCATGCTATATTGGAGAAGACTTGAAACTAGCGATTGAGACCATAAACTCATGTTTACAATGTTTACTGAGGTAATAAATCAAGTCAGAAGTAGGGTCATTTTCTCATAGACTTCTATACAATCAGACTCTGTTTTGCAACCAGAGGAGTCGCCCCCTACTGGCTATTAAGGTACTTCCACATTGGCTTCACTTTTCAGAGCCGGAGGTTGCCCACTGGAGTATCTGCCCAAGGAAGCGCAATTAATGTACGCGAATGTTCCACGTTGAATTCAGCTTTGGTGAACTTTGACATGTGAAATTGCGCCTTTGACCAATAGCAAGCTGTCATAACAGTGCTGACCTTTGAGGGGATAGAGAGCCGCAGAGTCCAAAATAGAGGAAGCTACTGTAGCTTATTAGTTGTGTTGCACGATTCACTTTTATTTAAACATCTCTGTCTGAGTATGAACTACTGACACAGTCATGAGAAACAGCACATTGTATTTTGCTGGATGTCCCACCCAGCATTAGCAGCATGTCTGAAATCAACTCTATGGTGTGTTTTTTGTTTTGTTTACCAATCTGACACAGGTTTGTGGCGATGAACGTGATGCGTCTCAAGCGTCAGGGCATCACCCACATCCTGAACGCGGCGGAGGGGAACTCCTTCATGCATGTCAACACCAACGCCGAGTTCTACGCCGGCACAGGCATCATCTACCACGGCGTGGCGGCCAGCGACACCGACCACTTCGACATCAGCGTTTTCTTTGAGGAGGCGGCGGACTTCATCGAGAAGGCGCTGGCGTACAAGAATGGAAAAGGTCAGAGGAGTATTGATTAACTAATGTTCCTCTGTGTCTGCTGAATATGTGAATAGGTTAACATGTCAGCATAACAACTGTACTGGATGATATCACAACAATGTTGTGCTTATAGCGTTTCACACAAACAAAATAAGCTTTAAACTCAAACGTGATACTTCAGATACCAATGTAAGTTTTCTTCTTTTCCTCTGCAGGCAAAGTGTACGTTCACTGCAGGGAGGGCTACAGCCGCTCCCCTACTTTAGTCATAGCCTACCTGATGCTTCGCCAAAACATGGACGTCCACACCGCTCTGGCCATGGTGCGGCAGAAAAGAGAGATCGGACCCAACGACGGCTTCCTCCGGCAGCTCTGTCGCCTGAACCAAAGGCTGGCTGCCGAGGGAAGGTTTTGGAACAAATGAGGCAGATAAACTGTCCGTTAAGAGAGAACAAAAGTATTCTTTCACTTGTTCTACAGCTTTAACGAGCCACTGATCTGTAAGAGGGTATGTCTTGGAAGTGAGGATAGTGGAAAGACATTCTCTCTTTAGACTAAGGCTGACAGCACTGAGTGTATGTATAGTACTAAATAATCCACACAAACCTTTGACACGAACATGCAGTATTTGAACACTGGTGATACCATGTGCTGATCATACAATGTAATGTGTAAATTCAGGTGCACTGCATTCACTAAGTGTGTTTACATCCTTATATTACATTTATCTCGGTTCAGGTCTTAGTGACAGTGAATAATCATGTCCTGTATAGTTTGGTGTGTGCTCACTACTCCAGAGAACAATATCAAAGTATAAAGGAAATGTTAATACGCATTAGAAAAAATAGATGAAGTAACTGGTGTGATACTATGATACCACTTTCTGTCCCCTCTCTCCATCACTGCCAAACCTCTCAGTCCCAGCCACTCCCAGAGGGGATTTCAAGTGGACACTGTGATTTTTCATATTGAATCAGATTTCAGGGTACTATAGGATGATATTACAATATCTTGTGTTTAATATGCTGAGTGTGTTTCAGAGAACTGCACAATCTTTGACCTGTATTGCACTCACGTCTAGAAGTCTGCTTCAGAAGTATGTCTCAGTACAACATTTTGTCTGGTGTCTTGTTGGTGCTTCATAGGAATTCTTGACACTATTTGTTACGGCAAGATAAGTAAAGTTTTAATTGTAAAAAGAAGTTGGTTTGTATGGAAGCCCAGAGAGGCAAGTTTTGTTTTGTGTTTTTGTTTTCCAGGATCAGTGTTTGTTGTTGTAATACTCATTTTGGGCCACAAGAGGCTGAAGTGCACCACTACCTTATGTTCTAAATAGGACTAAAATCATTCATGTTTTCTTCCAGGTGAGTTTTAAACACAAGGGACATATATTGTGTGTAAGCAAGAGTGCATGGACAAATTAAAACTCACCTGGAAGAAAACATGAATGATTTTAGTCCAAGAACATTTAGAACATGAAGTACTAGTTACCCTCTTGTGGCCAAAATGAGCATTACAACAACAAACACTTGATCCTGACAAATCTTTTTTATTTCCACCTGTTTTCACAGGTGAAAAAATAAAATAGAATAATGAACCTACTTTCCTCACTTGCCTCTACTAGCCTGGCTCTGTCAAAGATAACAAAGTCTGTCTACCAGCACCTGTAAAGCTATGAAGCTAGTAATTAACATGTTTAATCCACACCAAAAAAAAACAAAAATTGCTGGACAGTTTTTTGGGAATGGACACAGAAACTTCCATAACCCTCCGAAAAACCACATGTTGTAGTTTTTGACCGTGCATAAAGGCCTTTACACAGGCAATTACTTCGCACGTCAATATATTTTTTCGAAACTGTTGTTTTTGTCATGGATACTGAAATGGTCCAGTGAGTGGAACCAAGCCACTAAAGCCTCTGATTGTAATTTCAACACCAGAATGTGAGATACGTTTGCCAGTAACTTAAACAGTATTGGATTACTTCTCAGTCAACACCTTTTGCACATTAGTGTGTTTACATTTGTGTGTTTTTGTCAGTTTTATATTGTACAGCAGCATGCTTTGTAATATATTATTATATTAGTAAAGTAATATAGTATTATATCACTTTGTAGCACAGCTATGTATCTATATATATATTTATTGAGTCATATGTGTGTATTATTGTGTGTGCATTATTTGTCACAATGTGCATTATTGAGCTTGTAACTTGTGAATCATCGTGTGCATTACTGAGTAGGATGTGATGTGATTGGTCATGTCAGTAGGCTTCCATTGACTCTCATAGAATATAACATATCGCTTAGATATGAAGTGCACTTTATCTGATGACACTGGTGATTGTTGTCGCTCTCGTTTCATTCATTCAGTAATAAACTGAAAATGACACAGCTAACTGTCGTATTGTCCTGTCTGATATGATATCACTAAACAGTAGTTTACTTCTGTAACTCTGGAGATTTAATAATACATATTAGATGATAGATTGCTGGTTAGTGAAGCACTTTGTCCTGTAGAGGGAGCAGTAGGACTACTAGAGTTGTACCAGTGCTCAGATCAGCAGGGTCACCAATTTAAACTCCCATCAGCTCCACAATATTGTAAAATCATTAGAAGCAACTACTATTGTTCAGCATCATTGTGTTATGCATAACATACTGTTTTATACTGATTTAAGTTTACCTACGTAATTTACACTATATTTGTATATTTAGTATGTTGGACTTCACGTATAGGATTATAAGGGGCGGTCCAACCATTTGTACACATGACGATCAAATTATACAAACGTAAACAGGAGCTTTGTCAAACCTGACATAATAAACCACTGATGACATCATCAGGGTTATCTCGGCCTGAGCATGGAGACTACAAATTTAAAATACAAAGCCTGCGTTACAAACTGAGGCATGGAGTTGGAAAGATGTGGCCATTTGTACATTTGTTTTTTAAAAGATTATTTCCATCACATTTATCATATCCATCACACCGGATATTGGAAAGTATTGAAAATTTGTGTCACTTGCTGCATGATCGCGATATTACGAACCCTACTACAATGAATGCATGACCCGCCCTACTCTGCCTCTGATTGACTTACTCTGATATTCTCACCCTAACCCTAGCCAATCTCACCAACAGAGGCAACAAGTACTAGCCAATCAGAGGCAGAGTAGGGCAGGTCATGCCTTCGCTATAACAGGATTCGTAATTTAGCTACCGGATCTGTACATCCTACCCGATACTACATCGATTTCTGACACAGCGATCGTTTTTTTCTACGTAGCTGATGATGGAAGTAGCTAACGAGTGAGCAACCTCGCTTCTTTCTCATTTCTGTTGAAAGTTGCACATGTGCAGTTCCAATCGTGTAGGATGTACGGATCGGGCAGATGCTAGCGGAGGGTGTAAAGTTAGCCAGAGCTAGCAAAATGTCAGCCCTTTGTTTTACAAAGGTTTAACCTGAGCCAGGCCATACAACAAAGATAGTAATCATACCACTACAGGGTTAGTAGTATACATTCATCCATCCATTATCTGTAACTGCTTATCCTATTTGGGGTCGCGGGGAAGCTGAAACCGAACCCAGCTGACATTAGGCGCCACAGGTCACCAGTACTATATACTACTGTTAGTGGTATATAAATGTAATGTATAAAAAAAAATGTATATAATATGTGCAAAAGACATATACTCATATAAGGAGCTGACAGAGGCAAAGGGGCGATATATTACAAAACTGAAGTTAGTCTATGATATTGATCCTTACGAATGAGGAAGACCTTGACAGCCACCCATTATGGTCACTGATGTGTATCGGCGTTAGTGAACACATGTCAGCAGTTCAATATGTTAATCTTTGGAAGCCGATGTCCAATTTATAAACGGGTAGCTATATGACATTAAGATCTACAAGCCAAATGCCAACTACACAATCATCCGGACAAAGATAATGTTATGCTAACGGAATACTAACAAAACGTCGGCTAATACTGCGTAATTAATCCACCGGTATCTATCAAAATGAAACCCATAGCGTTAGCCTACCGTTGTGTCTGACGAGTCTTATTCACTGTGCAGTGTTTTGTGTTAGCTTTTGACACTTGCAGTGAACAGCCAGGGGATGGCACTCTTACACTTTATCCTCCAAAAATGGCCGACTTGTTGTCAGTGATGTCACATTCCCATATCGGCACCGTCCGATATGCAAGTTCAGGTATCTGGAAAAAATGGTATATATGGAATGTATCTACAGTACAATGGCTGTAGATGATATTACCAAGAAGATGGCAATGAATGATTTTTTTCCCATGCTAAAATATAAAACTGTCTGAGCTGCCGTGGGGGAGTTCCCATGAATGCTAAATCCTCATAACCGGTGTTTTCTGATTTACATACAAAGCACAAAGCACATTTTGTTAAAAAAATGTGCAACTAATAAATTGTCAACATCCTCAACATGCAAATGGTTCACCATCAAAACAGAACAAACACCGCTCACCACCCCCTGTTGCTTCCTTTGGCTTCCCTCTAAATCCTTATCACCCTGCCAATGGCCTTTTAAAAGGCATGTGTGTGTATGTGTGTGAGTGTGTGTGTGTGTGTGTGTGTGTGTGCATTCCACAGGTTTTGCTCCATGGTGGGGCCTCTCTTCCCCTCTCTGCTACTTTTTCTTTCTCTGTCTCTTCTGCCCTCTCATCTGTTTTCATGCATGTTCTCTCTCCATCTCTCTGTCTCTCTGTCTGTCTGTCTGTCTTTCTGTCTCTCTGTCTAGTCTGTCTGTCTGACTGTCTGTCTTACTCTCTTCATCCCTGTCCTGGCCTGACACATGGAGTTGACTCAAGGTCGTGTCTGTCAGGAGAGGAGGGTAACTCTCTTACATAACACCAGTATGCATGAATGAATCCATGGGGGTGGGGCAGCCATGTGTTTTCAAGTGTGTGTGTGTGTGTGTATGTGAGTGTTTCCAGGGTAGTCAGGTGGATGTGTGTACGACTGCACCGTGTAGATCCTCAGTATTTGTATCCTCTAACTGACCCCACCAGTGGCTCAGTCATTACAAACTCACGCTGTGCAGCCAAACATTGTTCAAACCGAACAAATTATTACCAAATGTACCAAATATAACGGGGTTGAAATTTGCATTAGATGATGCACAAGACATCCAATATATTTTTTGGTTCTGAATATTTCACTCATGATGCAAACATCATGAGGCCTTCAATGAATAGCTGGAACAAGCTGATACAGAATATACACGATAGTGTCAGACACTGTGAATGCTAACATGCTAACAACAACAACGTTAGCTTGCTAATGTTAAGCAATTAATGCTATGTTCACCAAATGATGGTGACTTTAAATGGGGTCGTGTTTGTTGTGTTCACGAGAAGAGTCCGTATGAACGCACCCGTCTTGTGTTTATTCACGACCTCATGAGTGGAAAGTTTCTGACAGCTCAGAGTTCACAAGTTGTGTCGTGTTTGTTGACGTTGTCAGAAATGGCGGAGGCCTTGGAAGTTCATTTTTTGGTGCATAATAAGTTAATATATTGTAATTTTTTTGTCGTATATTGTTTTTCCTTGGTTACAGCTGATAATGTTGTCCTGACCTACAGCACTATTTTGGAAGCATAGCACCCACCCTGTGCTGTTAGCACCGTTATCTGCGTTATCTGTCACCATGTTGAGAGCCATGCTATCAATACCGGAGGGTCTAGAAATGCTCCCAGTGTTGCATTCAGCACCTTTAAGGGTAAACAAAAGTGGGGAAACTGGAGGTTTAGTGGTTAAAACAACAATAACTATGAATATGTATTTTTTTTTTTTATACCTGAACTCTCAACATGATGACAAAACATGTTATGTAATTAAATCATGTGCACTTCAGTCAGCAACATGTGAATCAGATGCAAGCATGATGTGCTTGGAAGTATTTCCTTTGCAAAAGGATCAAAATGATAAGGAATGTCAGTGAGCATCATCAAAACACACTGTTCTATTTTTAGAGCCTCGCTGGAAGCACTTTTCCTTTAGTTGAGAGGAAAAATCAGTAAAGGATGTCCCAGTCTGTCAATCTGTGTCTGTGTAAAACTCTCTCTCTCCCTTCCTCACACTCACATGCACACTCCCCATGCCAGTCTGCAGCGTGCCTGCTCTGTACCAGCTGTGCCCTTCTGTGTTATTTGGGAGAGACGGAGGGGGTGGGTGGGGGTGTGGGCTGTGATGGACTTTGGATTGGTGGAGAGCAAAGCTGAGCATTGTTACATCATTACCTCCACAACAAAGCTAAAACTAATTTGACATCGACTGGCTTTCAGGAGTCTCAGAGTTCGTAATAATTTAGTAGTGTGTTTCCAAATTTAGCCAACGTGATAAACCATTTAAACATGTGCATGTACGGTATAATTACAGGGGACACTACATTCAATAATGGGTTTTAATTCCATATAGATGAAGAACATACTTTTTGGGGAATTTGGATTCATTATATATTAATTGAAAACACTGATAGCAAAATATTTCATATTTCAATTGTTTCATGTGGCCGTATTTAATGTGTTTTATCAAATAAATTGTTATACATTGTATCGTACCCGCTTTAACAATTTGATTCGTCCTCTACAGCTGCCTGGGATGTTTTACTGTTCAACACTGACAACAACCTGTAGGACTACTTGTGTCAGCTAACAGTAGTCTGAAGTGCTGAGAAGGGCCATCTGCAACACAACAAAGGTTATTGCAGGTAATAAATTTAGATTCTTTCTTCATTCTGGTTTGTCTGATTATGTCAGAAATTATGTCTGAGTGGAAAAAGGCTGGAGTCATAATCTGTTTGTAATATCACATTTAACTGTCAAGTCGTCTTCGACTTTATAATGGATTCAGCTGCTGGAACCTTATTGTGTTACTGCCGTCATTGTTGTTACTGTATTCTTCTCTGTAGAGACTGGTAATGCATAATCGACATAGTGGACACTGGAAAGGGTGTCCACGCACTTATTGTATGGGGCTGCTTTTCTTGGTTTGGGCTTCCCAGAAGTCTGGAGGCTGTTATAGCAGCACATATAAGAAGTTAGCAAATGTTAGGTGCTCCCAATTGTTTAGATACAAAAATATCAAAGACTTTCTGGGTGTAGCACTTATTAAAAGGGGAACTTTGCCGATTTTCATGATGCGAAACAACTCATTTCGCGGTAGGCCCATCATTCGGGCCGAATGAAATGATTGGACCGGCTTATTACAGTCCTGCAATTTTTTTCTTGATTGATTGATTGCTATTGGGATGTAATGAGAAGTTCAACAAACAAAAAATGTTTCTGAAGAAAACTAACAACCCTAGCTTTAACAAAATTAACCACAATAGGAATGCAGAGATCAGTCCACACAATTTGACTTCTAAAAAAAAGAAATCTTTCAGATTTTCAGACTTTCTGATATTGTATATAGGTAGACGTAGTGTTTATTCATTTATTTTTTGACCAGAGCGTGATGCTGTTGGTGATACCTAGCTTACTAAGTTAAACAAATACCACTCATTAAAAGTCAGATTCTCATGCAGCGGGAGAAAGGCAAAGTAGGCAAGTTGATATCAAATAATTTTATAATGTTGAAAATGAATGTCACATAGCCACAAACACAAACAGCTTTGAGCCATTGAGATGCCATTCTCTGATTGTGCCATGAATGATTTGTCACAGAAAACAAGACAAACAACAACCGTGCCCATTACAAACCCACGACCAGCATTATAAAATACACCATCAAACTCTCGTCTGGGGTGCGTCAACCTCATTCAGCTTTACATTCAACACTGTGCTGTGCCAAAAAATTATGGCTGCTTCGCAAACAGGAAATAGCCGACTTCTTGTGCAGGGCCTCACATGATGTCTCTCAGATACGCTAATTAGCCGGGTTGTGTGCTACTGCATAAAGTCACTGTGAAGGGGAGCTGCAGGGAGCTAAGAACACAAACAAGAGAGGACCTTTTCATCATGGGAATCGTAGTTTGGGACTTCGAGTCCTAAACCTTTCTTGTTCAAGGCACAATTTACTGGCCTGTATTAAAGTACACAAATAGAAGTGTGTAATTGCATATTTGCACTTGAGGATTTGAAGGCTTGAAGAGGATAACATCTCTCTTCAAAGCTTTTCTCGGGGGCAGGAGCACCATTTTTGTTTTTCTGTAATTTGGATTTAAATGTTTCACTTGGCCAAACTACTCAATGCACCCCAACTCTTGTCCTGATGAAGCATCAGTCCTCTCTTGGTTCGTCAGGGCAGAACACACAGTAGAGATGGAATAAATATCTGCCAGCTGTTGATAAATACTCAAAGCACGGCTTCATATTTCATGCTATTCCTTATAGACATAACAAAGTAACTGCTGCAATGTTCAAATATTTTTTTATACAACCTGAACAGATCCTGTAAGCATTTTGAGCAAATTCACCCACCCTCTACAACACATTTTGAGTGTTTTCTTTTTTCAGTTTAGTGTACATTTCAGACTTTGATCAGGAACTTAATCGTCCCGACAAAAACTATTCATCCCCCAAATTTTTTATTTAAAAAAAAATTTGGGGCCACATTTGAATTTTCCCAAGACCACTGTTGGGTCCTGCTCCATATGTTGCCAACCACTGGTGATTTTCTTTGCTTGAGACTGATCACGCTCCATCTGTTACTCTGGCACAAAGCAGTACAATGAGGTATGAATAGTTGTATAAATCTTTTTTTTTGGTTTCTATTTTGTGATTTTTTTGTTTTGTTTCTTGACCCTTTCCTTTTTGTATTTCCTCTGTGAAAAGTAATATTATTGTCACGACATTGAGATTAATATACGGCAGATTTATACATCGAAAGATGAGCCCTGGTCTAAGGTCAGATTTTGAGCAGTCTAAAGGCTAAGATCAGGACGTATACGTGTTTTTTTTATTTTTGTTGACCCAGATCAGGAGTACGAGCAAAAGCCCAGCTAAGCAAGTGATTCAGCCCAAGCAACTGTGGAAAGCAGGATTCAGGTTCATTCACTCTCAGTTCAACTAATTGGACAATGGATTTGGCAAAACCTTAAGTTTACAATACACTTACAAGACATTTTTACCAAAATAGTAGCCTATTAATTGTACTGGAAGTAGAAACAATACTGTATGCATTTACAGTGAGTCATAAGGGACTGTATGAAAATTATTAGGGGGTAGAGGGGCTCAGAAAAGGAGAAGGGTTATGCAATTTTTCCTCTTGCGGAAGGGAGGCTAGTCTAATTTATTTTTTCTCACCCCAGATTTATGGTGTTTATACTATGCATCTTTTCTTAACAAGTTGTACCAATACTGTTATATTATTTAAAATAATATAACAATACATAAAATAGTAAAACAGTACATTATTATATATAATTATATATATAATATATATAATTATTATTTTTACATATTGGGGCGAGGGTCCAAATAAAATATCTATTATATTATAATATATATATTATGTAATATATGTATTTAAAAAAAACAAAAAAACTCCCCTCCCCATATCAATAATTTTTGTACAGTCCCTTAGAAAAACAAAGGTATTAATTGCTCGAAGTATTTAGTGACACTGTACTCAAAATGTGTTGTCGTGTGAGGTAAGCAAGACATGCAACATAACGTTCAACCCCCCCTTACCCACACCAATAATTTTCGTACAGTCCCTAGGAAAATCAAATGTAGTCATTGTAAAAAGTCTTAAGAGAAACTGTACTTCAAATGTATTGTTCCGTGAGGTTAGCGGGAGTTTCTTTAGAGGAAATAACCCCCCTTTTATGGGACTTCGGGCCCATTGGTCCACCTTACCTAATATGAGAGTGGGAACAGACACCAGACAGGTGTTAAAGCTAAGCAATGTGCATGCTAAGGGTTCGGTAAACAATATGTTGACTTGTCATATAGGCTAGGTGAAATTTGATTATCTTTATGAATTATCAAAAAAAATAATGATAATCTTTAGCTCCATTAAGATGATTTTAAGGCTCAAAAGGAAGTATGTACTCAGGTATGTTTCCAGTGCTTCAGCCTATCACAGGAAGCAGTGGTGGAAGCTGGCAAAAAAAGGCGGTAAAACCTAAATGTGTGCTTCAAAACTTAAGAATTTGTTTTAAGTACTAGCCTAGCTTGTGTTAGCCTACTAAAAGGTCATAGCCTACTTTGAATGACGCAAGTCACCTATAATTACATGGCGAATAGGCTATTAAAGTGCTAGCATATACACATTACAGAGCTAGCTCCGATGCTAAAACTCTCATCAGACAACGTGACCAATGGGCTTATATTCCTTAAAACAAATTTCATAGTGTTATTCTGAATGTATAACACATTTCATTACAGATTATAACACCAGAGTAAGGCAACTAAACAAGTTTAAATGCTCAATCTGATTACATATCCCAGAAATTGAATAGCAGGCCGTTTTAAAGATCTATGCAGAGTTAGTTTTCAGCTGAACTGAAGGTGATTTGAACCCTGGCCCTTGGATGACATTTGAGCACTATAGCTACCACTGCACCAACGATGGTCTGAAAGTGCATATACAGCCATTTTTATCACAGTAAAGCATCAACACAGATAGACAGACATTCACTTACCAAGAAAATCAGATGCAAATTAATAAAGAATAATCATAGAAAAAAAACAGCTTTTTTTTCTCTTTCCAAAACAAAGTCACTTCATCTCTTGCTTTAGATCTCTTGCTTCAGTCCTCACACCACAAGTATTTTATAATCATACTATATTAAAGAAAAAAAGGACTTATCAGTAGCAGTGTGTCACACGGCCGAGGTTTTAACCCCAAACTCATCCACCCTAGAATAAGCAGAACAACGAACACTTGGTGCACAACGAAAGCAACATCAACAACATCAAAAACAACATGAGTGTGGAACTTCACACCGTGTCTTTAATCGTACAATTTCAGTATTTTACATTCCACGTGTGGACATATTCCTGCAGGGATTGTCGACTATCTCCACCAAAGAGTGCTAGTATGAGTTGGGGTAGGTTTCTGTGAGTGTGTGTGTGTGTGTGTGTGTGTGTGTGTGTGTGTGTGTGTGTGTGTGTGTGTGTGTGTGGGAAGGGAAGGAGGAGGTGCATACTAAGAGGACAGAGAGAAATAAATAGAGAAAGGGGACTGGGACGGGGTTGTAAATTAGGGTTAAAAAAAAAAAAAAAGAATGGGAGGTGGAAGGACCTGTTACGATGCGAGGAAGAGAGAAATGATGTTGTTGACTTATAGATGTTTTCCCTGGGTAAGTAATAAAAGTAGTAGACGTAGTTTATTTGTGGTGAAGAAGAAGTTGCATGAGGGTTGAACTGCTTCAGAGTGGTTGTTTTGTGCTATGCTGCAGCAGCAGAGCTTAGCATCGAGTTCACATTTTAGTTTATTGTAAACGTAACGTTAAAACTTAACTCTAACTTAAATCTAAGAGACAGAGAGAGAGAGAGAGAGAGAGAGAGAGAATGAGAACACAATTCTGTGGTCACTGTGCGGAAAAGGCGGAGACATTTTATTTCGCAGCTTGGCTAAGGATGTGTGGATAGCGATACAGGGTGTACACATAGAGTACGTTTTACTTTGGAGGCAACTCTGATAGGCCTCAACCTTGCTGCTTTTTTTTTATTGACTCGGTAGCTGTTATAATCAGAGGAATTTCCATCCGGCTATGCCTGCATAATTGCCTCGTGTACCATCACCGAGGCCACGCTCAAACTCGCAGATGCAAATCACAGTTTCGAATTTAGATATTCCTTGTAGGAAAAGATGAAACTTTCACAAGCTTCAATGAAGCCGTGGAAGTTAAAACGAGCGCTCCGTGTCATCTGTTTGTTGAAGCGCATCGAGTTGTTCTCCGTCACTGTGTGCCTGGTTGCCTTGTCGCTATGACAACCAAGTAAATGTATACACTTGTCCAAGTCAATTTGGTCAATTAAAAACATCACTTATTAACCAACACAGTCTCACGGCAGTTTGTGAAATAGTCATAAAATTTAATCTATTTGATTCGTGTACATAGACCCGAATTTCCCCTTTTTTTTCGTGATGATCAGCACGACTTTCGGACGTGCGTTTTCCTACGAATGTTTAGTAACACGTGATGCACGTATCAATTTCCGCTTCAGTCTTTTCAAAATAAAACTACTTAGTTAGGTTTAGGAATATATCGACTTGGTTAGGCTTGTGCAACAAATTACTTAGTTAGGTTTAGGAAAAGATCAGGGTTTGGGTTAAAATAACTCCGGAAGTGCTGTAATTTAAGCATGGAAGTTACGTGACAAAAACTAATTAGCTTTAGGAAAAGATCACGGTTTGGGTTAAAATAACTCCGAAAGTGCTGTAACTTAAGTATGGAAGTTACGTGACAAATAAATCAACTTTGACTTGGGGACACGAACATCGGCCTTCTGGGCAA